>VXCM01003065.1:12346-46779 GCA_014773175.1 Lucifuga dentata | reverse complement strand
TCTCTCTCTCTCTCTCTCTCTCTCTCTCTCTCTCTCTCTCACACACACACACACACACACACACACACACATGCACATACGCACACATGCATGCATGAACCTTCAAAGCTTTCTCTCTGCCCAGTTCTGCAGCCACAGTAGCCATTAAGTGGGGAATCGGTAATGTGAGGGACTTTGACTACTTTTCATCCAGGCCTGTGTGGAGGTTTGAGGCTCTGGATGAGATATATTTAGGGATTAGGAAGATAGCTCTTATTAGAACTGAGTCCTCATCATTTCACTGTCATTCTATCTAATCATTACTAAATAGACTCATTAAAATCCTCTTTTAAAGCATTTCCCTTCAAACTTGACATGCAAGTGCATGCACACATGCACACAAATAACACACACACACACACTTCACTGACTGGGTCTATTAAAGAGGCTCTTATCAAATGTAATTTATCAACTTTCTAATGTGACCAAGACTTGATGCAATTAATTCTCCAAGACAGATTACTTGTGTTTCTGTGTATGTGTGTGTGTGGCTTTTCAGTGTGTTTGTGTGTAGTGAGTCTTTGTGTGTGGTGAAAAGGGTACATTTCATTAATGTGCACTTATAGATTTAGGACATATGATTTTATTTCTGACTCTTTCTTCAGTTGAATGTTACACAACATAGATCAGAGAATTTGAGTCAGATGTAGTTTTAGATGATAACAACAGAAGCACAAGCACTGCATTTGAACAGTTTTTAATTACTTTGAGGAACTCCAGTACATAACTAATAGCTTTTCCCTCCATATTTTTTCCTAACTTGCTAGAATATTCTGCACTAATCTACCGCTGGATGACCCAATTTACTGTAAACTATGTCTGATTTGTTCCTTTTCAAAAAGTATGGGTATTTTTCTGAAAAAGCATTCCATATTTTGGTTTAAATTTCTTGCTCACGGTTTTTCGTTTGTGATTAACTCAAGTCTGAGACAAAATTGCTCCCAAAACTCAGTGAGTTACAATAATACTGTTGAATTTTCTATGATTATCAAAAGCATTAGATTTTATTTTTTAAATCACAGCTCTCTAATAATCAATTAATCTAGGGTCATTTTGTTTATTAAAGAAACCTCTTGTGTTTTTGTATGTCTCCTCTTCCTTCCTCTACTTCCCCTCAGCACTCATTCTTACTTTCCTCCAGCCTCTCTTCTCCCATCATCCCCTGCTCTCCTCATCCTCACCAGTCATCTCTCCTTTCTAACACAGCAGAAACAGGATGTTGATAGTTAATTGATTTAGCCACTATACCGGTGGAGAGACAATGAGAGAACCATCAATTTATCCACCATTTAACGGCTCCAATCTAACCTCCATAGACTCACCCGGCGAAACTCATTTCTGTGTTTCCTGGCCAATCTGAAAAGCTATCATCTCACTAATCTTGGGCTTTCAATTCGCCAGGGGGACAGGGGAGTCAGACCAATCCTGGATCTTGGAGATGATCTGTTAGCCCGGCGTAAATGTTTATAACACAGGCAATCTCCAGGGTTTATACGTTGATGCACATGCACACATCCACTCATACACACATACACACCCTTTCTTTTCCTTCCCTGTGTCTCTCTCTCCCTCGCTCTCTCCGGGGCATTTATAGGGATGTGAAAGCTGTTATTGGGCAGGTCAGTGGAGTGGAACTGTCAGATAATAGGCTAGTTACCGTAGCAGCACATGAATGAGGGCTGGAACCGAAGAGGGAGACAGAGGGAATAGAATCGCTCAACTCACTCCTTAATCAGAAGGTAAACTGGAAATCTGGGGAGTTTAGACTCCCTGCTGAAACAGAGAGAGAGAGAGAGAGAGAGAGAGAGAGAGAGAGATGAAAAAGGAAAGATGGGAAGAACAATAAGTCAGCGATTGTGATAGAGGATGACAGAGGGGGGAGGAGGAGGTATTAGAGAGGAAATGTGAATGGGCATGAAGCAGAAGAGCGAGATGAAGATATAGAGAGGGAGAGACAAATGCTTATTCCCATTCCCAGGGAGGCAGGTGTTTATTTCTCAATTTGTAAATGCTGGCTTCATTACTCAGAGTTCAACAGGAGCAGGCTGAGCTGCATCTGCATCAAGGTCAGACTAATCAGACAGTGAATAGAAAGAAAGACAGAAGAAGGAAGAAAATTATGTAATGTATTCTCTCTATTGCTATCCTGGCCATTCTCTATCTGTCTGTGGTCCTCCATAACCTTCCGTCCCTCGCTCTGTGGTCCACAGGGAACAAAGCTCCTCAGACTGGTTCCATCTCTCTCTGATGGAGACTGACAAAGTCTGCTTTGCAGGGTGGCTCTTGTGTGTGTGTGCGTAGCAGATTGTGTATAACATCATCCATTATCCACTCCATCACAAAATCTACTATTAGACTCTTGTTTTCTTTGATCAGAACCAACATGGACAAGTTGACCTCATTATGTTTTTTCTATTTCTGACAATGACGTTTAAAATGCCAAACTGGTCTTGCTCCTAATCATTTCTGTTTTTCAGACACGAGGCAACAATTTTGACTTGGAACACTATGTATGATATATTGTACAGAAGTAGATTATTTTAATACAATGTCACATGGACAAATCAGTTGTGATGCACAGTTGGTGCAGTGGTAATGTGCTCACAGGTACCTTAGTGGTATCTCCATCTTAGTTGTGGATCCCAGTCAACACAGTGGGCTGTGTTTAAGGTTTGGAGGCCAGCAGAATCTTTGTCTCTGCACAAGCAACTTTTACTTTTCAGGCCCTTGCACTCTGAGCGATAGCATAAGCGGGATAGTGTGAGCCTCCTATGTGTTACAGCCTGCTATTGAAACTAAACTCTGACAGGTAAAAAGAAGTGGCTGGTGGTGCCATGCGTCACAGATGTAGCACATGGCTGACTTCACCGCTTCCCAAACTGACTTTGGCAGTGCTAAGAACACAGGGCAATCCAAACTGAGGAGAAAAAGAGTAAGAACTCATATATACTGTATTTTTAGCTTTTTGTATTAATTCTCTGGTATTGTAATTGTTTGCATGAATTATTATTAACTAACATATGTCTTTTGGTTGTTGGGTCTTTTTTTTTTAAATATCTTTAGAATTATTACAGTTTTTGTTGTGTTGTTTGTCTTTTTTTTTTTTTTTTTTTTTTTTTTTTTTTTTTTTGCTTTTTTAACAGGATGCTTTTAACATCTGACCAGGGACTACAGGTGAAAATTAGCCTTTGGCTAACTCTGGTACATTTACAGAAATGTTCATTGATGTACATTGTCCCTTTAATAAATAAATAATAAAATGGAATTTAAAAAAAAAACAACAAAAAAAACAAAACATGCTGGTTATTCAACAGTTACAAATTTCTGGAATAACAGCCACAGTGAGTGCTTCAATTTATTAGCAAAACCAACTAGCCTGATAGTCATTAGTTTCTGAAATCCAGGCAGGCCACATAGTCTTATAATCTCACTGTAGTAGATGGAAGTTCCCCTTAAGGAAAATTACAGTTCCTTACAATATAGGTCTTATTTTCATTATTTATCCATTCATTTATCAATTATAATATCATCTTACACACCTAATTATTGAGCTCTATGTACATGTTAATATCAAAACAGTCCAGTGGGACAAGAAAGATGAGGCAGTTTAACCATAATTTAAACTGCCTTATGTTTAACTATGTCTTTTGGGAGAGAAAATGAAGGCAGCTGAACTGACGACTGTAAGCATTGGAGTTTGCAAATAAACATCCTGGTTCAACTTTCACCTACTGTACTAACTGTAGTTGCATACATAGACACGTTTTCAGGAATGAACACATATAAGCATTATTTCAGGTGCACTTACTTTCCTTTAGAAAATGTGCTTAAACCTTTGGCTTTGTTTGCAATCTGTGTGATTTTCTGAATGCTTTGTACCTGAAGATTAGGCAGGATAGTCACAGGACTTTCATCCAAAACTGAAGTCAAACAGTAGAACAGACTGGACTAAAGGTCTTTGCATCAGTACATTTACATGAATGTTAAAACTTTGATTATATTCAGATTAAGGCAATAAATAGATTTTTATTTTTTTAGATCATGTAAACACAAAATTAAGTTAAAATTGGCATAAAAGTAAAGTAAAGTAAATGTTGTAAGCCAACTTTTCTGGCATTTCCTCATGTGGGGGACTCTCCTCATACTTAAACAAATCATATTGCAACCATGGAATCTATTAATTCCACCCATATGTTTGTCTTACTTGTACTTTTACCTTAAATGACCACACTGGAGATGAAATGAAATTTATTTCGTTCTGCATCAATACCAATATACATACAACAAAACAAAAAGACACAGATTGAACAACATTTATACATAATTTAAAGTAAATAGGGAAGCAACAATGCTAAGATATTTTTTTGCTGACCGAAAGGGTGTTGGCTGAAGCTACAGCTTATTTCGCCAACCCCTTGTAGAGCATGTTTGAGCCCAATATATATAACCCGCTTACATGTTAGATTACTGTCAACCATGTACCAAAACATACTGCTGGAGCGGTAAATTTTAGTTTTTTCTCTACCTTCCAGACTGTCATTGGTTTCAGTTCATTCCAGTACACCATGAAAAACAACTTGAAGAGACTTGAAACGTGTTTGAGGTAAGTATTCCATCACAGTGAACATGGCATCCATTACATTTTTTTTTTTTTTTTTTTTTTTTTTTTTTGTCCATGTAACTTTATTTAACTGGTGTAATACAATACAATATATGTCTCCGTCAGGGAATATAGCCCTAGGAGAAGATGGCTTTTACTGAGAAATTAATCCAACCTGTCACAGTTCTGCATGTCTGGTCAGCCACTCACCTGCCATTTCTGCCTGCCTGGTCCTCAGCTACTCACCTGCCATTTCTGCCTGCCTGGTCTTCAGCTCCTCACCTCCGTTCATCAGCCTGATTCATTTCAGGTTTGGACGCTGTCACCAATTAGCACCAATCAGGCATGGATTTAAGCCCCAGTCTCACACTCACCCTTTGCCAGATTGTTCTTTGCCATCCCCGATGCGAGACATTTGAGCGTTTATTTGTGGACTGACATTCTGTTACCAACTCGGCCTGTCTTGGACTATTCTGCTCGTCATTTCCCTGGAAACCACCTCTGCCTTCTGTCCCCAACTCCGATTCTGGTCCCTGCGACTGGGTTCCTCGTCTGTCAGTCTCTGTGTTGGCGCTTTGTCCTGCCTGTTGTTCTGCCTGCTTCTGTGTTGGACTGAGAACTCTATTAAAGAACTTAACTTGTCAAAGTGTACTGTGTGCTGCATTTGGGTCCAAACCCCATCCGTCACACAACCATGCCTTCTACAATCGTGCATAAGTGTTAGAAGGTGGGTGTATGAACATTTGATTTTGAAAGAATAGGGAATTTGGCAAAATAACAGGAAAACTAAAATATGGTTTTGGTTTTAGAAATTGTTTGTCAATAACATATACTGTAGTAAGTTGTATGCTCAAACATGGAAACTTGCCCATATGGTCCTTTAATGGCAATACAGACAAATAAAAATAAAAATTGGAATACAGTGTGCATGTAAGCATACTGAGTGTGGTGTGAATTCAAATTGGTTACCAAGGGAATGAAGTGGCCAAAATGACAGAAATGAAGCGTCATCTGATTCTTGTTCCTGCAAGTTTAATGTTTGCTGTGATGTCTGTGCTCTTAGCTGTAATTTACCTTATCTGACCTTCAAACCAGACAGTTTGAGTCCTTTTCTGCAGTTTGCTTATGAAAGGAGCCTAAAAATTTTAAGTTTGTCAATGCAGTTATTTGTTTCAGCTCTCTAATTGAATTACTCTCATCAGGCCAAACAAAAAAACACAAAAGGCAGAAACACTCCAGAGCTTAAATAAACCTCTCAAAGACTCTTGGTGTTAATGCAGCCGCAAGCATGAGTTCCAGCCTGTGTGTGAGGGTATCTGTAAGCATGTGGGTGTGTACAGTGATAAGAAAAGAGGTGATTATTTTTTTAGATGTACACATGACTGTACGTGTATTGTAATAATCACATATTCGTTTGATGTCCCAGACTTGAAAAGGATCTCAACAGGGCTGTTCTTCAAACTGCTAATCTCTCAAAGGTAGTGAAGAGGAGGAGAGGCAGGAGGAAGAAAGAAAAGGAGTAGAGGCAAGGGAGGCAATGGAGAGAGAGGAGGATGGAGAGCAGAGGTAGAATGAGGAGATCAGTGGAAGAGGCCATACATGTGGAGAGATGGAAGGAGAAGCAGAGAGGGGGGCAGAAATGGGAAAATGAATGAGTGGAAAAGCGATAAGAACTCTTGCTTTTGAACTTGAAGAGTTTAATTTGAAATGTCAGGCCTACCCCCATCTCTCTCTCTTTCTCTCTCTCTCTCTTTCTCTCTCTCTCTCTTTCTTTCTTTCTTTCTTTTCCCTCCTCCACTCCATCTCCTCAGTAGTCCCTGTTGTGCAGTAGTGTGGATTAAAATAATTAAATAGGCTATGTTTTAATTAAGACAATAAAGCCAGGACTCTATAGGTAAGACCTGAGAGAGAGAGAGAGAGAGAGACAAAGTGAGAGAGGGAGGGAAAGATGATAAAGAAGTNTAAGACCTGAGAGAGAGAGAGAGAGAGAGACAAAGTGAGAGAGGGAGGGAAAGATGATAAAGAAGTCTGTTGAGAGAGGCGGGATGATATGAAGGTATAGAGGTAGATATAGGGAAACATTTTCTTCATTACTTATCTAGCTTGTCTATTTTTAGGCCAGACATTCCATTATCATTCATTATCTACATAAGATTTGCATTGGTGTGTTTGTGTGTGTATGTGTGTGTGTGTGTGTGTGAGAGAGAGAGAGAGAGGGAGAGAGGCCTGTATGTGAGCATGAATGTGTAAATGTGCTTATGTTGCTTTTTTTCTCTGCCTGCCTTTGCAGCCTGCGTGTTTGTTGTGTGTCCATCTGTACGTGTGTGTGTGAGTCTGTGTGTGCACGTATCTTTATTTCACCTACCTGTCCCTCTCTCAGCGCAAATGAAATATTTATTTATTTCTCGAAGCAAGGGCGCCGGGNCCTACCTGTCCCTCTCTCAGCGCAAATGAAATATTTATTTATTTCTCGAAGCAAGGGCGCCGGGTGGCAAGAAACTCAAATGAAATGTCATATCTCATTGTGTCTGTGTGTGAGGAGGGGGACAGGGGGAATAGAGGAACCGAATTGCTACTGAATTATATACCGAGGATTCAGAAGGGAGTGATTACAGAGGAAGAGGTGTGTGTATGTGTAAGGATAAAATGGTGAGAGAGACAGGGAGGGGGAAAACAAGTCATTCTTCTCCCATCACTTATTGTTGTGTGTGTCATGTTGCTTTTTTCCGTCTTTGTCCCCTTTTCTTTCAAATAATCAGCCTGCGGGTTCCTGCAATTCACATGCTCTACTCTGGCTGCTTACTGTTGCTGTAGTCCTCATACTAAACACACACACATACACACGCACATGCACATGCTAACAACACACACACCACTCACACCACATCCACTCACACACCCGAAGTGAGCCACAGCAGTGTTTTTACAGGCCCATCTAGACGTACCAGAGGGACCAGATACTGCTTATCTAGTAGTAGCTTTTATCACTGCACTTAGAGCACACACACACACACGCGCACACACACATGCACACACGCACACACAGAGCATTGCCACCAACCTTGCAGAGATTAAAACTTCTTAATCTTCTCTCTACCCTACTTGTGTTGCACCAACATACAAAAATACACACACACACACACACACACACACACACTGTTCAATTCTTCACTCTACTGATGTGAGTATATCCTCTCCTTCCTCCTAGTCTTTCTCACAGTCCTAAATGGCTACACCACAGGTGCAAAAACACACAAACAAGCGAGCTGTGAAAACAAACGCAGGCTAATGACGGGACAGCTGCTCTTTACTCTGCAGGCTGTGCGTTAAGAGGAAAACACCTCTTTATGACTGCTTTAAGGAGTTCATGTGGAGTGGAGGAGTTCTGACGGAGTGGTGGAGCTGTTTGTCTGTGTGTCAGTGCTTCATCTGCTTTGAAGAGGCCTCTGGAGATGTAGGCTTATCTACAGATAGATATGTATAGATATGTATGCTTACTCTTACGCTGCATCCGACAGACCTCGGAAGTTGAATTTTTCCCGGTTGGAAGCTCCAACTTCCAACCTCAAACTGTTCCAGCCAAATGTAATCAAAAAAGCATCGCTGACTTTTAGCTGATCATTTACATTCATAAAGCTCGCTTCTATTGGTGCTGCCATGTTGAGTGACGTCATACTCGGTAAGTCGAGGTAGATAATTTTGGTTCGAGTTTCTTAGCCGGAGCTCCGACTTCAAGTGCCGTTCCAACGTGTTTTCCCAAGTAAGAAGCCGGAAAAATCTGAGTTCCGAGGTCTGTCGAATGCAGCATTAATCAAGGCCGTAGCCATGGTGTCAACATTGAGGGAGACCAAATCTGCTTGGGATTCTAACCCCNCGAAAAGTTTCAAAATTTGAAAACTTAAAAAAAAAACAAAAAAACTTTTTTTTGTTTTTTTGTTTTTGTTGATGCTCTCCAATCATATTCTTCTTCTCCTCTGCTCTCCTCTCATATCCTCTCATCTCCTCTCCAGGCAGGGTTTGACTTGCTATTCTTTAAGCAAAGGATCCAAAGGCCTTTTTGCGCTTATCGTTGAGACCAATAAAAGACTGGTATATTCCTTCAAGGTCCAGTCTGTCCAGTTTCTCCTGGTGCACATGACAAATGGCCCCATCATTCAGCCTTGTTTGACTCATCGATGATCTAAGCCATGTCTTTGAGCAGGGTTTCCTGTCGTAGCATAGCAGTTTTTTTAAAAATTTATTTATATTTTTATATCAATATATTGGGGGGGGGCATATTGGAATACTGGGGGGNCCCCCCCCCCCCCACACCCTACCCAATATACAGTATATTATAATTACAGCCTTGCTCTTAATAAATAAGAATAAAAGAATGAAAGATGAGTGTACAGCTCATACACAAAGTGCATAGTTGTCCCTTGGTTGTAGATCCCAGTGTATGTACTTTCTAGTTGTGTGTGCTGTCATCAGATAGAATAAAATAAAAATCAATGGATGATGGAAAGTGAAATTGACTAAAACATACATAAAAGAAAATAACATTAAATAAAATAGTTAATTTGATGCTACTTAAAGGAAGCGGTATTTTGGTATTTTAATTGTGCACCATATTGTCACCATTGTCAATCTGCTTTAATAAATGTGACTTACAAAGACTTGCAGCAAGTTAAAGCAGGAACAGTAGAAGAGCAGAACCAAAAGAAACACATGCAGTTGGGATGTAAAACACAAAGCCTGACACTGGTTCACTATTTTCTGTAATAGTAAAAAAAAAAACAAATAAACAAAANAAAAAAAAAAAAAAAAAAAACAGAATCCACCCCTAAGCACAAAAATATGTCAGTCTGGGTTCAGCAATGAGTCTCAAGTGAATGTAGTGTGAGAATATTTCTGTGCTGTATGTTAGCCAGATATGAAGCTGCAAGCTTCACTATTCCACAGTGAAATCCCTTCATAACTTTTCAGCCCAAAAATGATGTCATCCACTCACTTTGACACATGTAGAAGTAGAAGAAATGAATGATTTTCAGAGAGATGAAAACTTTACAGCTGTGACTGTCTACAGTTGGATTTGTATTATCCCTTTTACACAAATATTATGTTGGTTTTTTTTTTGTTGTTTTTTTTTGTTTTCTTGTATTTTTTCTTAAAAGTTCATGTTTTTGATTATGTTGCAAAACTTGTCAAAATGAATCTTGTGTGCCCATAACCTTTTTTTTTTGTTTTTTTCTAGCATTTGTGTTATGATGGAGTAACCCTGAACTAGAAATCATTTGATCATGTGTTAGTACTAATTACATGCTATTTAATTTGTACTAGTTGAACTTTAAAAGGTCTTTGTTTAACACTTATTTAACAAAATAGTCGTACTGAGGACAGTTATGTCTTTTTAAAGGAACACAAGATTAAGAAGCAACATGATGGCAGCAAAACACTTCCTCTGAGCATGTCATTACCCAGAAACCTCGGCACTGGAGTTTTAACAGAGTTGGAACTTCTGCATTTAAAAATACAAAAAGTATTAGCAGAAAACTATACTTAAATAACAATGTAGTAAAAGTATTACTTAGGGTGTTGAATCATTGATCATTATCATAGTATTTTAATGTTGCAGTTCAGGTTGTGCTACTGTTACATTTTATATTCCATGTGACCCCCTAAAACAAATGTGTACATGTGACCTCTAACACAGAGCTGTGAGCAGTTTAACAAGAGAATAAGTTCCAATTCTCACTTTGTTTCATGTGAATAAGTTTTAGAGACCAAAGAGAAAACTATCCAGTAATGTACAAGAAAAGAGAAATTACATGAACATTTTTTAAACATATATGTATCAGTATATTTTTTATTCTTTGCCATTACTCATGTTGTGGCTGCTCAGATTTTCCTTGATTTCTCTTTGTGGGGTCCCGATCCTAGGATTGGGAACATTGTTTAACCTATCCCATGTACCATGAAGATTATGGAAATTAGAGTGAATGACTTCTCTGTCTATTTTAGCCAATTTTATTATTGTAACCTTTAATGTTTTTGTAGTCTTGTTTCTTTCTTTCTTTCTTTTTTTTTTTTTTTNTTTTTTTTTTTTTTTTGTCTCAGCATGATGCTACATTGTCCTGATAAATGTATACGCATGTATTTTAAAAACTGTGGCTGTCCATCTGTTTGGACTGGGTGAAGCTTGTTTCTAACCAGTCAGCCATGATTCCACCCAGCAGTTCCTGAACCATCAGTCAGAGTGTTTACCCTGGAGCAGAGCTAAAAATGGTTCACTGTAACTAAACAAAGGAAAGTTGTTCCTGGAAAACTTCCTGTCATCACAGTATTCTTTCCTAACCTTCAGTGTTGGATAAAGCCAGATAGATATTTATATTGGCATAGATTAGGTAACCATCGTGCACCATGAGCTAGTTTATCTATTTTTGTTTATCTATGTTCTCTTCCATGCAAATTCTTTATTATTATTATTATTCCCCCCCTTTTTTAGCTCTCAACTACTTCTACATACTTCAATGTAGAAACTTCAAACCAGTTCCATCCTATTCAGCCTACTTTCGACATGCAAGGAAATTTTAAAAAAATTCAAATTTTTTAAATTTTCTGGAATATTCCACATTTCTTCCCAAAATTTCCAATCTTTCAGCTCTTCCCATTCCTTCATACTTTCACTTAGAACTCTCATTCCACTTTTAAAACAGACCTTCAACTGTTTTCAGCGGATTCTGATTTTTTTCTAACTTTCATACTTTCGGAGAAAATTAAAGGGAAATTTCAGTGGTTTTCAAATTTTCCAATATTTGAAACCTAACTACTTCCACATATTTCAAGGTAGAAACTTCAAACCAACTTCATAGTGTTCACCTTGATGTGTATGTTAAGGGGTGTCAACAGATTTTTCATATCTTTCATACTTTTCCAAATATTCAACCTTATTTAAGCACATTTTTCAACTTTAACTTCAAATTTCCCCATTAAACTGAATACAGAGCATCCAAAATGGCTTCCTTCACATCTTCTCCTCTTTCAGCTCACTTATATCTATCCTCTTGTACAACAATTCAAACTACTTCAACTGCTGCTTCTTCCGCATCTTTTCAAGCAAGTTTCAATCAATTTCAAATAATCGCTTCAAGCGGCGGGTTCAGTGTGCAGTCACCCCGCAGTTTCTTCAGAAACTGCACCTTCTAGNTTTTTTTTTTTTTTTTTTTTTTTTTTTTTTGTGCTATCATCAAGGAGGAACAAATATTCTCTCTCTTTGTGGGGGTGTAAAGTCACGACTGAGATGACAGTAAAACTAACTGACTTTTCACTTTGACTCATGCCAGATGTGACAAATCCTGTTTGTTGTTTGCTGGTCTCTGGTCTGACTTGATGTATGCAGCCAGGTTAGGATGAAGCTGAGCATCAGACTGGCCTGGGCCTCAGTCAGGCTTATTGAAAGGCTGCTGAGTTCGTAACAGCAGCAGGCATGTGGGAGTGTTTAATGGAGAGTGGAGTGATTTGCACTTTTTAATGATGATTAGAGGAGGAAATTGGCTCAGATTTACAGTGTCACTCACTGAGACAGCGGAGGGAGAAAATAGAATAAGGGCCTCTAAATTGTCTAGTTCACGGGTATGTGCATGCGTGTGTGTGTGTGTTTGTGTGTATGTCTATGTGTACAGGTGTGAGATAGAGAAAGAGACCCACAACGTATGACTTGACCCACCTCACCACCACCACCACCCCGCCCCACCACCATCCACCCACACACCTCCACTTCCAGAGGAAATGTATCACTTAAACCGACTGCAGCTCAGCTCACAGAACCTAATGAATCTGGACTCAATTTTACGCCTAGCTGCCCTTCCAACTGACACACACACACACACACACACTTAAATACTGAGGCAATCTTACCTATAGCTTGACAGAAGTTTTCGTAATATAAAGAGGAAACTGGAAAAGAAGTGATTCTGTGACTGATTGGTGATTTGCGCTTTTTTAATGATTTTTTTTTTTTGTCTTCTCATCAATGTTTTTTTTTTCTCCGTTTGACCTCTCCATTATCTGACATGTAATTCCTGACAAGTGTGTCTCTTCAGATATAACCCTCCCTCTCTTACACACCTCACATCCTCATGTTTCTGCTGTTGATCTTTCCAAAATGAGGAGAGTACAAAAGAGAGCAAAGGAACGAAATGAATTCTCATTTGCTGAAGTTAATGGTACAATTTTTAAAATTCACAATTTAGGTGTGAAAAGACTAGGCATCACCTTTTAATGTTAATTGTGACTATTTTAGAACGAAACTCTTCAGTTAGTGAAAACAAGCCGGGTCAACACTGAACTGGCCTCCCACTTCCACTGAGGCCTCTATGAGTTTTTGAGTGGAAAGCACTTCAGCCAGTTAAAAAAATCTGACATTTAGTGTGAAATCACTCCAACAATTCAGATCACAGATAATAAGACAGAAGCTCCACTTATTATAGAGGCTTGTTTGCGTTCACACCAAACAGAGCTGCCCAAAAAGCCACCCTCACTCTCACCCACTAACACACACACACACTAACACACACATCATGTCGCATACATACTGTTATTCTGAATATGAGCCGCGCAGCTTTTTCGGTGGAGCCGTCACATGCCTTTCTTATTAAGATATGTAAATTCATAATCTCTCAAAAGCCCATTTTTTACTTTCATTTCTGTCCGTAATTCAAAGAGGCTTCATTCTCTCTTCCTGTCTCACTTTTCACTCTTTTCAGCCTCTGTCTCATGGTTTGTGTGTCCGTCTTTCTGCTCCGTCACCCTGTCATCTGTCTAACAGCACGACAGCAAAAGCCAATGATGGAGACTGTCGTGTCCCTAAAGGCCAATTGTCAGGCATAATTACCATCAGAGAATTAGAGGTTGAAAAACCATCAGCAGAAGATTAGATTAGAATATGTGTTTCATTTTCTGACCTTTTGTCTCATTGTTCTTCTATGTTCTTTATTTTTCTTATTATTAGAGAACTAAAGGAAAAAGGATTAGAAAATTAAAGAGCGGAGAAAAACTATGCGGAATAAATCTGCAAAGGAAAAAAATGATCATTTTCATATTTCAAACATGCGCTGTAGTCTATGTATAGACACACACATGCACACACACATGCTTATTGATTGATTGGGCAAACCTTCAATAAAGCTCCCTCCATTACAGCAGTTTACCCAGTCCCAACATACGCAGACACAAAACTGCATAAACGCCAAAACACACACATCCACACACACACACATAACATACACACAGTTTTTTCTCATGCTCCCACACAAGCACAAAAAAACAAAGTATGACTGTGTCAGACTAAGAACTAAAACTAGATTTGGTCCTTTCGCACCCTGCAGCTTGGATCTGCTCCCCTCTCTTTGGCTATCCTCTGTCATTTCTGCCTTGCCAACTCTCTCATTCTGTGTTACACACGCACACACACACACACACACACACACACACACACACACACACACACACANCACACACACACACACACACAGAGCATGCCAACTGTTACACTATCCAAGCCAATATGACCATGTGTTGATGTATCTTACTAACGTCTCCATCATTACAATAGCGATTCTATATAGCACTTGATCATTTTTGTAACTCAACACTCATCTCTCTCTCTCTCTCTCTCTCTCTCTCTCTCTCTCTCTCTCTCTCTCTCTCGCTCTCTGTGTGTGTTTCTTCTTCTCTTGCTTTTCTTTTCTGGTGTTATTAATATTGTGCTTTGGTATTCAGATCAATAGTGTTTGGCATCATTAGAATGCAGCAGGACACACACACATACACCCACACACACTCACACACACATACACACACATGCACGCACAAGCATGCACACACCTCCAAGAATCAACACAATAATTGAAATATTTTCAACCTGATTAGGTCTGGCCTGCAGGCTGGGTCGGTTGCTAGGGCTGTGCTCCCTGGTTGCTAGGGGGAGTAAATCATCTGGCATTATTTGATTTCTGTTCCAGATATGAAACCGTTACTGCAGCGATTAAATGTCTCACAGCTTAGACACCTTGAGGGGGGAAAGACTGAGGAAGAGAGGAAGAGGAGTGAGAGAAAGAGGAAGAGAGAGAGAGAGAGATTAAGTTGGGGGGCAACGGGAGAAAGTCAAGCAGCGGAGCCCCCTTGTGAGAAAGAAATATGAGAAAAGAGACAATGAAGTGGGGAGGTAAGAATGATCATGCCTATATCCAGAAATGGTGTGTGTGTGTGTGTGTGTGTGAGAGAGAAAGAGAGAGAGAGCGAGAGAGAGAGAGAGAGAGAGAGAGAGAGAATAACAAGCTAATAGGAATGAAATGTTTTCTTGCACTTCTTTGTCTCAGTAGGGCATTCTTTCCTCTTGATGACTGACAGGTTTGTTTATGTGTGTATTTGCATCTGTGTCTGTGTCTATGCGAGCATATGTGCACACTTTCTGATCGGGTTGACAAGCATGTGTCCTGATGCATTTGTGTATGTGTGTGTTGTTTGCACTGTGTTGATATAGAGATGTCTACACAGTCAAGGCGAGGGCACAAGGATCCACCTACACATGGGAGCTGCGGGCGCTTTCAAATGTTTATAAAACACAAACTGAAGCAAGTACTCCTACTAGAACACACATGTTACAAACAGGCTGGGGGGGGGAAGGNAAACTGAAGCAAGTACTCCTACTAGAACACACATGTTACAAACAGGCTGGGGGGGGGAAGGACAGTCATTGCTATTTTATGCTATTTTATTTTTGTATACCTTAGTTAATTATGGAGAAATAATTTAGTAGAAAACATGGTCTTATTATGTATGTTGTGAATAACACGTGTGATTTTCAAAACATATGGAGCACTGTATGTTGTGTGTGATGATGTGCATGTAAACTGCAATAAACGTGCAAGATAAAATATACAAATACTGATATATGGATTGATGCACTGTATATCAATCCATATATCAATCCATACTGATATATGAATTGATATACAGTGCATCATAAATGTTTGATTTTTTTTTTTTTTTTTTTNTTTTTTTTTTTTTTTTTTTTTGCATATGTGATTAACAGAAGTTTTCGTGAGGAGCTACTGCAATTCTGTCCTTTCTCGTTCATGCACACACAGTGTATTTAGTCTTTTCACAGCCTCTCTAACACTCTCACAGGCCAGCGAGCCCTGTCTGATAGGATTACAGCTGTAAGTGTTTGTATTTGTATGTACCTGTCCCTGTGTATGTGTATGTGCGTGTGTGTCTGACACAATTCAGGGAGCGGTGCACATCATGAGTAACATAATGCTTCTTAAATGCATTGGCAGACACAGAGCTGAAAATAGAAATTTATGTGTGCCACTCACAGCTCTCCATACTCTGAAAGGGCCCCAAACAATTTCATGTCAAGGACCCCAAATATTGTTTGATACGTTTCTGTCCCCGCATTCATAATGTCAGGAATGCTGAATGGTTCTTCCATTCTGACGACTGCTGAGAGGCTGTGATTGTAATGTTCTAGTGCAGCTGTAGAGTTTTGAACAGTCGGTCCATGAGTTTCAAAGTGATACAATATTTTGATGACATTTTTGATTATATTTTTGACATGTCTATCATTACATCAGCAGCATTAATCAAATATAACCAGTAAAAGCTACACTTTATTAGAGTTTAACGCTGTAACAACAGCATTCTGAGATTTTAATTCCTGTAATCTAATCAGAGCTGTGGCAGAAGGTTGCAGGACTTTAAATAGGCTGAACGACTGTTCATAAAATTAAAAAAAAACAAAAAAACAAGGACGTGTAGAGTCTGATTGTCATCCAGCTTTTCTCAGCTGACAAGCTTTTTAACCTTTGACCTTCACGCATCAGTCGCTGAGCTCTGAAGGAAATTAATGGACTTGTAGTGACTTGTTAATTGTATTGCTTGCGTGTTGCGTGCTAACATAGGATTAGGAACTCCATGAGATGTTCTTTGTTGTTGAATTGATACAGATGTATGTTATTCAATAATGCACAAGGACAAATGAAAAATGGAGATAGAATCTTCCTAAACTGTAAAAGTTACAGAATTCTTCATTTTCTAGAGGATGCAGGGATTACAAGAGTTGCAGGCCTTTGATAAACTGAACTCTGATGAAACACTCTCATGTGACAATGACCACAGAAATAATCAAGTATATGGACCGGATTGTCCACTGTGCTACATTTAAGGAAATATTATCATTTGGTGTTTGTTTTGGTAAATGGCATGCGTGTTATAGGACGTCACTATTTTGTTGTTTGCTTATTACATTACTAATATTCCTTTTACACCTTGCATTAAAATGCTGTTTCTGTCATGTTGCATGTCATTATTGAGATTTGTTATCTAGATAGTGACATCCAATATTGGGGCTTGCATTTAAACATTACATTGAAAAGCATTTTCTCTTTCATTCTGAATTCTGCATTTTGATTGGATCTCAGTAGGCAGGCCGTTACGATGTTACTGTAAAGCCTATGTTTACTTCTTGCTCCGTGGACGAGCTTCATCCTCTAAAAAACTTGTAATAACTTTTTGCATTGGCTGTCACTGTCTCCATTCCAGGTGCAGGTACCCATTTATAGCAACACACAACTCCCAATTCAAAATAACTTTATTAACAAGAGTGAGCAGGAAGACAACGGAGTGCAACACACCTGGCTAGTTGTGGTTGAGATTCAAACAGAATATAAGCCAGAGCACATCTGTTTTATGGTCTGTTATATAGAGATCAGATTACATTTCAATTGTGTTCTGTGTACAGTTACACTTTACACAATCATGTGTTTTTTTCCAATCAGGGATAACATATCTGGATACAATGACACTTTAATGCAAAGTTAGTTTAATCTTTTGCCTCATGTAGCCGATTTCCTGGTTTTGATGTATCACAAAATAATAACCGAGAATTCTTGGATACTAAAAATTCTTGGTTTTTTTTTTCTGCCTGTAATTGCACAACAAAATTTTGTTTGACTTTGAAAACAACATATGTTTTGGTGAAATTCACTTCTTTTGCATTTGGAGCCATCAACAGCTGAGGTAATGCACCATACACTTACGCATACACAATGTGACAAAACTACTCACAACTGAATTTCTGCTCATATAATGACAGGTTATAATAGGTTGTCAACTTTATATTTCAACTTCTAAAGTTGTGATAATGAGGATCAATAAAGTGTCCTGTCCTATTTTATTTTCTTCCATTGATGTAATAGTTGTTACACATATTCCTATTTGGCTAACTGTAGTGAAAAGGATCATAGTGGGTTTCTGGCGGAAGTCACACGACTCTAATTACCTTAAACCTGTTTCTCCCTTCTACCAGTCAATATGCCTGCAGTGTGTGTGTGTGTGTGTGTGTGTGTGTGTGTGTGTGTGTGTGTGTGTGTTCCACTGGTCAATAAAGCGTGTGCTAAGAGGCAATTGGTTGTTTTCCCTCAACTTGACACGTTAAATGCAGCCACACTTCGAGTAAACACACACATACACACACGCACCCACACTATCAGGCTGTTGGGTAAATGGTATTGATTCTGTCCTGTTTTCAACTTATTTTCTCTCATAATCCCTTGGAGCTCAGTCACACTCACTAACTAGCATGGAGAGTCTCTTAAATGACACTCACATGCAAACAAAAGCATTTGTTTCTAAGTGCAAACACACAACACACACACAGCCAAATCACTGTCATAAATGTCATTTTTTGACCTTAATGAAAAACAGGTTATGCACCTTTTTCCACCAATGACTTTGCTTTTGAATGGTTTAATTTTAAAGCGCTCTTACTAAATCAATGTATTGTCCTTGCTTTCAATCGAGCAGTGTTGGTGCTGACTGGATTAAATTGCTTTAAGTCTGAGCTGCTTGAGTTGCAACCACTCCAATAGTGTTTGTATCAGCTGGAAAGGTAAGAGCAGTGCTATATGTGCATTCTCATATTTAAATTTTAACATGGAAACACTCAAACATTGTTGTGGAAATGGATAAAACATATTAGTGCTACCTAGATGATTTGTATCTGATATTATAGGGCTCTGAACTGAACAAACCTGAGCAGGAAATGCTAATGCATTTACTTCCATGTACTAGAGGGAAGGAAAATGAAAGAGAGAAAAAAAAACAGAGAGAGATACAGCAATTAAATACATTAGATAACTTAAATTCCACTCTAAAGTTGAGACATAAGCATTAAAATTATAATGGAGGTGAAAAGATATCAGTTTATTAAAAATGATAAGCAACACAAGCAACAAACAAATTTCTCCAGAGCTGCCAGTAAGACAGCGAGGAGTGAGCTGGGAGCTTTGGGAGCTTTGACATCCTCACAGAGTCCAACAATAAATAATTAGTGGAGTTGGCAATGGAGGAGACAGGGGACAGAGATGTCATTATTTACGCCAGATTATGAACATGTACACACACTCACACCCTCACATATGTGCATGAACCATACATACACACACAGACAAATAATGTGAGATGATCAGCTATTAATTTGGCAGGTGGCTTTGAGCACATCAGATGCAAATGTAAAACCTAGTGGTCCATTTCTAAGACAGATGGATTTATCACCTCCACCAAGGAGGTTATGTTTTTATTCACCTCTCTCTGTTTGTTACCAAAAAAAATTACCAGTTTTGATAAAACTTGGTGGAAGGTTGGGACATGGACTATGGAAGAACCCATTAAATTTAAAGAACCAGGTCCAGGTCTGGATGCAGGAATTTTTTTTAATAAATGATTCTTAACATTGTGAGATAAAGCATTTTAAGGGTTTTTTTTTTTTTTCAGTTACTTCAAGTGTAATACAGCAATCTTAGTTAAAAATAATAAAAAATAAAAAATGTGGCATATTTATCCCATGATAGATTATCAATAGGTGAAATTTGGTCCACAGTCCAGGTAAGGATAAAATATATGCTTGCACAGAGGACACATTAGACATTAGAGACAAGGAGACATGACGTTTAACATTTGTTTAATGACTAAAACTGTGCATGAAAATATTCTTTCTTTCTCCTTTCCAGCTTTGCTTATTGTCTGGCCCTTTCTTTTACTATCGCTTCAGCCCTGATTTTCTTCTTTTCTTTCTTTCATTTCTCATTTTTTCAGATCCATCACCTTCCTACCCTCACATCTTTCTAAGATTTCTTTCTAATTTGCTGCTTCCCTGCATTTTTTCACCTCTGATTCATTTCAGGTGAACATCCAGACATTTGTAGACTCACATCTGGAAACAGCATTTAGCTCCGGTTGAGTCTCAGGAAGTTTTCACACTTCACGACTCATTAACCTACAGACCTGCAGGCCTCCCAAGCAAAAGAGAGAGCAGCAGGAGAAGGAATGAGGAAGGAAGGAAGGAAGGAAGGAAGGAAGGAAGGAAGGATGGGGTGGATACAGGAAAGAAAGATGAATGATGAAAGAATGCTTGAAAAATAGATTGAAACACCACCAATTGATAGCAAAGAAAACTGAGCACGTAATCTCAAAAATGGAGCATGCAGTTTATCTGAAAATATGTTCATTCAACATATTATACAGCAGCATTTCAAAAAGTGGTCAAAACAGATCCTTCTGTTCTAATCTGTCCACTTTTTTTATTTAAAAGTGGACAGATTGAGTGGACAGAAGGATCCAGGAGTTAAATGAATGACAATGGAGGATGAGCAGAGCAGAAAAGGGAAGACAGGACAAAAGAAAAAGGTGTGAAGAAGTCCCAGAAAAATGGATAAGACTGAGGACAAGAATGAGGGGGATGAATTAAAGGCTGGATTAAATAGTGTGTATGTGTGTGAGCATGTGTGTGTGTGTTGTCCAGGGTGTCTGTGTCCAGTCCTCTGTGAGTAATGTGTCTGAAAGAGGAGCTTTCCTAATGAAACACTTTTCTCGTAGTGATAATTACACCAGTAGAAAGCAAGGACACCTCCAGAGCATGTGTGAAACTTAGCTTACTAGAACACAAACTTCCTCCTGGCTGCTCTGTATGTGTGTGTGTGTGTGTGTGTGTGTGTGTGTGTGTGTGTGTGTGTGTGTGTAAGGCTGACATAAGCTTTGCTTAATAATCAACCTAATAAGTATGAGCAGACCTTTTCCCGTGTTTCTCTTTTTCTGATTTGGGGATACAAGCGCTGACATTTACATCAAAACTACTTTAATATATATGTGCATTTTCTATATGTATATATCAAGACTATCAAGACTGCTTTCTGTTGTTTGGGGGATGGGGTATGTGTGTAAAAAAAATGAAATTAGATTAACTTTGCCTTTTGGTTTGTTCTTCCCTTTTCCCTCTCTGATTTCAATCTTTTTGGCACAGCTGACTGACAGCCTGCGCATTCATTGCATGTCACAGTGGTTGAAGTCTCACTGAGGGGCTCCACCCAGATAAGCAGAAGATGTGGATAAGCAGTGACAGAGCTGAAGCTCAGATCAGCAGATGAGAGGAAAAGGAAAGATGAAATGCTTGATATGTATTGAGATGCACAAACACACAACAGATACCTGTGTCTTTAATGGAATTTGAAGAGACTCTTCCATCACAGTTCGATTCCCATAGAATTTAGTTAAACAAATCAGACCTAGGCCGGCAGAACAATTCAATTATTCTGTGTGGCTTTAATAAATGTTTGATATGCATTACATGGGAACTTTCTAATTCAAATTTTACGATTTAACAGTTAGGGCTTTTCCCATTAATGTTCAACACACAAAGTTACAGTTTGCATTCTGAGCATTTATTAAATAAATATGAAAAAGTCTAACAAAATTATAGCAGAGGCAGGATAGGGTGCAGATTAAGGCACAGGAGTAAAACTGAAGTTTCAGCTATCGGTGCGTTTATAATACAAACTCCCAGCATGTACGCATTGGAATCTGGCAGATGAAGTATTTAACTCTTTGGTTTAATAGATTTTTTTTCTGCTTTTTTGGAAATATGGAAATGATTTTTCTTCTTTTTCACAGACTTATTCGCACATGTCTCTGTTTGTCTTTGTCCTCTTTTTGTTGATGAAATAATTTTCTAGTTTCTTTTGACATCCACATATTTTTTGGACACTCTACTTAATTGTGGCTTTAGTATTTAAACTATACAGAATCTTAGGGGAATCCTGATGTGTGGGGAACATGTGAGCATGGTTAATCTTCCACCATAAGCTCACAGGTTTGGAGGACTCAGATGGAATCAGATTATGCAATGCTGTCTTCATGATTTACATGCAAACTACTGCAAAGTGACATATTCTGCAGCAAAACTTTCCTCAGAACACCAAAGCATCATAAACTTATGCAAATGCAACAAGTAACACAAAATTAGTAAAATTTTACTCTACATTATTTTGGAATTTCCTCATTCACAGAGAAAGTGGCTGTGCTTAATGGATTCTTATGGTGACAAATTTTCATAATGGAAAAACATAAAATCAAAACATAATATATTCAAGTCCAAGTACTCATTTTTGTCAAAATATTGCTAAATAAACTGCTTACATCTCAATTGTAGTTCTGGTCATGGAATGATATCATGGAAGTATAGCATCCATCCATCCATCCATCCATCCATCCATCTCCATATACTGTGGACAAGTCGCCAGCCTGTCACAGGCACAGGACTGACACACACAGACAGAAAAACTCATTCACACTCTCATTCTACAGTCTATTTGGAAGTATAGCATTTATACTTTATTTTAGATTTTATCCAAGTGTTTTTGAATTTCGTCCTTGTAGTTGAAATGGCCTGGGACATGTGTAAACAGCCATGTGCATTCTTCGCTACACATGGAGTCACCAGTTACTTCATCTCATCCACAGTAAGGAGCTACCAGGAGGGCACCACGCATATGAAAGTTCATACTCTGAACCAGACCCAACATCAGGTACCCAATCAAACACTTACAGATGGGATTGATTGACAAGAGGGAAAGCCAAAACAGCATTAAACCTGGATCTCTTTAAAAGACAAACGGTTTTCCTTTCTGCCTCTCTGGTGTCAATGAACAGGATGTAGAATACATGTACAATTGGATGTAGCATATATATTTTTGTGACACTGTAAGCATTCTCCTACTGACACCATCAGGCCAGCTGTTGTCTCCACTTATGTGACTCATCATCATCTGCTCATTAAAAACTTTCCTGTGAAAATAGCAGTTATTGCACCTTGTCAGAGGTCTGCAGTGTAATGAGTAGTACTTTCTTGTTCACTTTGCTCAGTGATTTGCCATTGTTTTTTTTTTTTNTTTTTTTTTTTTTGTTTTTTTTTTTGTTTGTTTTGTTTTTTTCCAACAGCAGCAAAATGTGCAAAGACATATATCACACATTTGGCATTTGTTTGTTGCATATTTTGCAGCAATGTTTTGCTAGTTAACAATAGCTAGCATACAGTAATCATATCTTAAAATATCTTAATCTAGCTGTGATTGGGTCTATTTAGTACAGTATATGCAGTATCAGAGATTTGTGATGGTTTGATATGAGAGGTGCTGGAACGGCATAACACAAAAATTTGTCAGTCAGACATTTTTTGTCTTTCTTCCTCCAGTAAAAGACAAGATACAAGTGATGTCCTTCACTGATTCAAGGAAATAAGAACTTCCTTTGCTGTTTATATGATTTATAGAGCATGTGTTCATTTATAATAGGACATTAATCTGTTAAGCACAGTATTTCTTTGGGAAATGATAAGTGATAGGCCTTAAAGTGAAATGTTTGGGCACAAAAACAGTGAATTAGGAACATGGATGAAAATGCTTATTTGATTTATTTATTTATTTTTAAATGGATGATAGAATAGAACATTTGATTATAGTCCCATTTGAATTTAAACATATGTTTACTCACACAATTTATCCATAATGTCCATGACTCCAGATTAAATTTGTTCTGAGATTCATGATTCCAACTTTTACTTCAAATCTGAAAAATACCATGTTTGAAGTAATAATGGAGACATTTGAAACTTATTTTGTGTGTAATCTTGGTTCAATTATAACCTATGACAATGGTATATTGCTGTATAAATATCCCTTGTACTATTATGCATTCCTCTGACTGAACATCCTCTATTTGAAAATTTCTATGTATTGAAATTTAGAGGGAAGGTGATCGACTGAGCCAGTTTCCAGGCTGCCATTCAACCTTAGGCTAATTCTCATTTGCATGTTAAAACAACTGAGTCAGCAGTGATTGACTCCTTGATTTTGAATTATAGATATATTGTATGTAGACCTACTACTTTCAGGACAACCTAGGAAACATATCTATCTAATTTTACATTTGAAAACTTTTTACTGCACCTCCATAAATCACCCTATCTGTCACATATGACCTCTGTGTTTTACAAATGCTGAGTCAAGCACGTTAGAGGAAATATTTCTGTATTTCCATTTCAATATTCACCTCAGACAGTGATAGCTACATTGTAGGTCCACAATCTGGCAAAAAGGCCAAAAGAAAATTATAGCCTACAATACAAACTGAATGTGATAAATAACAGAGGGAAATGTTTTGTGCCATCAGGACATAAGTCTGTCACTTATATGCTTCAGTTAACCCTAATCAGTTGTGCTAGTCCTTTATTGAACATCTTTATTGAACATTTTGTAAATCTCTCTCTCTCTCTCTCTCTCTCTCTCTCATGCTGAATCAATGAGACACCTCAGGGGTGGCACAGTGGAGGGGGTCGTATGCCAGGCTCGTTCTTCACACTTTTTTTAAGGGGGACGGTGTGTGTGTGTGTGTGTGTGTGTGTGAAATAATACCCGCTCATTAAGAGTGCGCAGGATCCTGGTTAATTCATCCTGGACTGTCATGAGCTTGTGTACGACCCCCGGGTAAGACATAAATCACGCACAGAACCAACCGGTCGACCGGCAAGCTTCATGCCCCTAACGCCGTTGATTTATCAACCAAATTACTGAGAGTCCGCTCGGCCTCAACACTTTGCCGAGGAAATCACCGACTAACCCCTGAGCGAACCGATTTATTGAAAAGCTGTCCCCCTCCACCTCCATCTCCCACCCTGCCTGCCTTCTGTGTCACTCCACTCATCTCTCACCGACTTAATTAAAATCTATCCCGTTGGCTCGTTGGCATTTATTACAACCACCGGGCTAATGAAACAAAGAACACGACAAAACCCAAGCTGCTTTGTGCCCATAAACGTTCATTACAGCGTAACACACAGAAACACAAACGCACAGAACACACACTCTGACTGTACTTACTGGCATTCAGGCATTCTGCATCTGAAAACACCAAAGAGGAGGGTTTCCAAAACAAAAAATGAAAAATTATATGTTTTGTCTTCTTACCGTATTATTTAACTTAGGTGTAACTTAAATTGTAGATTCTCTCAGTGTGTAAAAATGTGCTTTTAAATTGATAGAGGCCCATGTGACTTATAATAAAATGTAAGAAAACATGATATGCCACATGGATTAGTTAATGAATGTATTCTGCCTGCAATTGTAAAGCCGAAGGTCTCTGAACAATATAGGCCATTTATGTTGAAGATGACTGTAAGCCATGAATTACATGAAAAGATAAAACAAATTCTTAAGAAGTGTCTCCTATATGATTATGATTTTTATTTTTTTATTCAGGCTGTAAAATTTGTTTGGTCAACCTTTATGATTTTGTCAATAGGCCCCATCGGGCAGAATATCACAAACAAGTCAAGTATGTCCAACAGATATTCCTTGTTGTCTGAAGCTGTCTGTAGGCCCGTTTTGTCTGGATCAAATAGAAAAGACGTGGAAACCTGATGACAAAAGCTGCTAATTTACTCCTCTCAGCTCCTCAGCTGTGTGACGGAGCAGCGGGGAGGGGAGGGGGCCGTAAATTGGGTCCTTGAAATTACGTTGATAATTAATTTTGCAAATTTGTTTCTATTAAATAAAAATAACACGTATTGAAGAACTCAATTAGCGTTAATTAATCCTGCTATTCTCATCTGAAATTAGGAGAAAACAACGATTAGACTCCCGTCTCTCTCTCTCTCTCTCTCTCTCTCTCTCTCTAATATTTCTCTAATTCTTTCTATCCTTGGGGTTTTTTTTTCGTTCTTGCAGGTTAGGCAGCCACTAGGCTCTCCTCTCCTCTCCTCTCCTCTCCTCGCCTTTTTTTTTCTCTCCTTCCCTCCTCTTGAGAATTGGAAATGGGGGATGGAGNTCTCCTCTCCTCGCCTTTTTTTTTCTCTCCTTCCCTCCTCTTGAGAATTGGAAATGGGGGATGGAGACGGGGAATGTGGAAGGTGGTAAATTAGCTGGCTGATCCGCGCTCATTGCCGCATACACATCCCCCTATTACTGCGCCCCGGCGCCGCTTAATATTCCAGGCATGGCGGGCGCGTCTAGATAGCAGATTTATCAAATGGGAAAATGAATGTATGATGATCAGTTAAATTGAAAATCAGCGCCCGGGTGACAGGCCGCACTGACACCTCGGTAATTAGAAAGAAAAATGATGGCGTCCGAATGCATAATAGAGCAAAAACAATTTGCGCTATCCCCCCTCGCCGTAATGATCGCGCGTTCAAATTGAAAATTTCTCCNCAAAAACAATTTGCGCTATCCCCCCTCGCCGTAATGATCGCGCGTTCAAATTGAAAATTTCTCCCGGTTGAAATTGAATTCATAAAGTGTGATGCATGAGCGGCACGGCCACAGCGGGGAAGCTGGACGGTCCACACCTGCCTTGATCGATTGGTTGTTTGCCTTGGTGCCACGAAAACCTCTCTCTCTCTCTCTCTCTCTCTCTCTCTCTCTCTCTCTCTCTGGTACCAATTCCTTAAAAAAAAGTTCCCATTTTTATATTGTAGCTCCATACCCTGAGAACATAGATAGATAGATAGATAGATAGATAGATAGATAGATAGATAGATAGATAGATAGATAGATAGACAGATCATGCCAACCGTTGTAAACAATATCAACGAAACTGAAATTCTCATACCAAAGTTTTAGTCAATGTTATTTACCTTGATGTAAAAGAAAGACTATCTGTTAATGTTTTAGCTGCTTAAAATGTTAAATGTTAAAGATAATACAATTTCTAAAAGAAAAGCCTCGCCCCCATCCCATTCATTTATTTATTTATTTATTTATTTATTTTCATTTGGCTCTTACATGGATTTTGAAATGTTTAGAGTATTCCATGCATGTAACATGTTCTGGGTTTGTTATGTCTCTAACATTAACATTTGGCCTTAACATTTTGTTGCCATGGTATTTTTTTTTGTGCAGTTTTTGAAGTTGTGTCTTAAGTTTTGTACCGAAGACGCATTTTATACACACACACACACACACACACACACAGAGAGAGAGAGAGAGAGAGAGAGAGAGAGAGAGAGAGAGAGAATTGGGCTTCAAGGGCCTTGCTGAGGGGAGATCAAACCTACATTTTCTAATTAATCGCTCTCTTGAAACTAACCGATTATAATAAAGCGTTTTCTCCCAAAAAGAACAGAAAGTAGAAATTTCACACAGCGCACGCGGAATGAAGGATTTAATGTGATTGTTTCGGTCGAAGGGGACGTTTCCTGAGGCCTTATGGGAAAATAATGTCCTTATGAATTAAATAATAGGGTTATTACTTTCATTGATTTTAGCTGTCTGGGAATTTAGTGTTCAGCTTCGGTTTTAACCCATCTCTCTCTCTCTCTCTCTCTCTCTCTCTCTCTCTCTCTCTCTCNTCTCTCTCTCTCTCTCTCCTGTTGTTTTTCACTCTCTGCCACTCTCCCTCCCTCCTCGTCCTCTTGCCTAATTATTTTCCTATAAGCCCCCCGCTTCCTACAGCGCAAATAGCAGAGTCACTGAGCGAAAATTATGTAAATATTATTAAAGGGACTCAGGCACCGAAATTCATTTTAGGTCGGCGCAGCAAAGTAAAGCTCTGTCCCTCGGATCCCCCCTCAATTTATTTGCAAATAAACTCGAGGTGACCGGGAGGGATCGGGGATATTTAGCCGGCCTGTCAACACAGCTCCTCCGTGCAGGCTCGCCAGAATTAATGGTTTTAATAATTGGGATTTCAATTTCCAGGGAATTGGTGGCGTTTACACTTCATAAGCTAAACACACTTTCCTAAACGGGTGCTCGTACGCACACGCATGCACACACCTGCACGTTTTAAAGGTAACGAGCATTTGTCTTCTCTTTTGTCCTTAAACATCTCTAATTCTCCCATTCTTCACTTATTCTCGCCTTTCTTCACCTCCCTCTTGCTTTTGTGAGCTTAGGCTGCAATTGGTCAAAAATTATTAATGCAAGCTTGGCACATCATGGCTCTCTCTCTCTCTCTCTCTCTCTCTCTCTCTCTCTCTCCTATATCTTTATCTGTCTCCCCCGAGGGACTCACAGCCCTATTAGAACAAATGACGAGGGGCCCAGGCGCTTTTGTAAAAAGACGCAGGCAGGCGGGAGCGCGCCTGTCCTATTATGTGCGACACATGATCAATAGGGCGATAACGCAGCAACATCAATATAAGCGACAGAACAATGAGGGATATCATCGAACATCTATCTTAATATAGCCGACTACAAGGGCCGTCTGACAACCGCGGCTGCTCATGAAAATTCCGCCCCACGAATCTACCACATCTCATCCTCCTCCTCCCGTTCAATAGACTATGCACACTCACGCACACTCACCCACTCGCACAAACACACATGAACAAACACAGGCGCACACACTCGCACACAGTGCAGCTGGCGCGGCTATTATTTTCCCATTTCAATTTGACACCCCTGCCTTTCATGCTAATTCTATTATTGTAGGAAGTTTATGTGATTCCATATCACTAGAAATCGGTAATGTCTAATAACCCTTTGGGCTGAAAGGAGAAAAAACTGCCTGGAGAGCCGCGGCAGCCAGTGGAAAAATAATTACTTTCATATCAAAACTCAGCAGGAGGCGCAGGGTCCTATAGCCCGCGGCCACTAACCTCATTCCAGCTCGGCCTTTCAAATGAATAAATTTGTTAAAGCAATAAATACAAACAGCCAGACGGACTTGAGCCAAGCTCCAGCTCACTACACAGAGAAAGGGGGATTTATCTGCTGTAACATGACAAACTCCAGCCGCCATGATCCAAGGTTCTGCCACACAGCAACATTTTTCCTCAACATTGCCCTAGAAAGACAGGGTTTCATTTAAACAATAACTTTATTTATCAAAAGGTTTACATATAAATATCATTTTCTCGTTTTGACAATATTTGAGGATTTTTGTTGTGTGAAAGATGTTTATTGTAGCCTACGTTTTGTTACAAGTTGGTCACCAGAGAAAGGACCTGCTTCTAACGGCCTAGGCCTATAGCCCAAATTTAAAGATAGCCACAGCTTTTTGGCCATCTGCACTGATCACACATTATGATTAAAAAATAGATGAGAATTAAGTCTCCTGATTCCTGATATGTTTTAGAGTGTCTCAGCAGAGCTTTGGGAATGTTTGAATAGTCTGAGCGGTGTTCCTCGTCCTTCTTTGTTTATGTTTGCTCCTTGCAAGTGTTAGTCCATATCGACATCCTCTCCATCTGTTCCGGCTGTTTCTTGACAGTCTGTGTTTGCCTTGAGACACTCAGAGAGGTCTGGAGATACAAGCTCCTCTTTTACACCCTTTTCTTTTGCACAGAGCGTGGCAGCTTGGCAGCCATTGATTGCTGCTTCCACTTGAGCTTTTAAAGTCCTTTCCTCACTATTTTCACTGGGCTGTGTTGTGCTCAACCTCAGAGCTGTCTGAGCCACGTTGTCTTGTAGCGGGGAAACAGGGAATCTTCCATTACTACAGTTATCACACTCCTCCGTGTCTGTTCGGTCCACTCTATTGCTAATGTGATTGTGTTGATGAGGCGTATTATGCCCTGTGTGATCTGAGTTTAAGTTAGGCCTAGTGTGACTGACAAAGCTGGAGAGGTCAGAGGGAGCAGGGCTCCCTTCGCTTGGCACACACCTTTGTCCCAGGTTGAGCTTACTAATGTTGTTGTCCGGACATGGTGTTGCCTTCAGGGCTGCTTGGGGCACTAGAAAACCTAAGGGCTGATGGGTAATGGGGTAAAGCAAGAAGTGACCTTTGCCCACCAGTGTCCTCTGATTGGGAAGTGAAGGGAAGTCCAGGTGGGATTTCCGTCTAGGAGTGGCATCAGAGAGGAGGCTCTCCACACTGAAAGGGTTCCGTTTCTGTGGGGCCTCGGACCTTGGACCACCAGGACTGGAGCTGCGTGTGCTGCCTGGTGATATCTGTTCTGATTCTCCTGTGGTTCTTTGGTTTTGGTGGTTCTGAAGTTGGCTGAAGTCGTGTCGTATTTGGTCACAGCTGGATTCGGTTTGGTGTCCTCCTACACCCTTTGTTGCTGGCAGTTCAATATGAATAGTCCCATTAATGTTTGAAGTATGCTGCTCATTGTCAGCGAACTGGGATACCCCACTGTCACTCTCTGAACCTGGTGTCTGAAAGCTGTCAGTGGAGAGAAGTTTGTTCTGTGACTTCAGCAGCTTCCGCTCCTGTTTCCGTTTCTTCTTTTCAGTCCGCTCATGCTCCCTGCGCGCAATCTCCTCGGGATCCATGGGTTCACCGCTGCACGTGGTTGGGTGGGAGTTGTGAGCAGGCCGGCCTGGCCCTTTCTTTGTGTTCTCCTTTTTTCTCCACTTAGCACGCCGATTTTGGAACCAAACCTATGCAGACGTACGAATGTGCAAAAGCACACACACACACACACACACACACACACACACACACACACACACACAGAATACATACACAGGTGGAAAATTGGAACATGAATTAACTTTTGTTCGAAAATAATATTCACTCTCTCTTTTAAACATCATCTTTACACCACCAGAAATTGGTTAAAAAATTTACCATTAAATTCTGCTTTTTTGTTAGTATGACAGTAATTATTAATTAACACTGTCTTCTTTCATCTAATGATGGACCTGTAAGGCACAAACATCTGTACAATACAATGCAATGAAACACAATATCTCTGCATTAATTACAACCTTTGTAAAATGATTTTTTTTTTTTTTTNCTGTGGCCGTTTTTTTTTGTTTTTTTTTTTTGTCATGGTTTGTGTTGGATTGCATTATATTGCATTATATTGCATTATATTGCATTATATTGCATTACATATCAATAAGTTTTGTCATTGAGCTGAACTTGGCTATATTTGATAGTCACAAAAGAGAACAACAATCAACAGAGCTCACACCTGACATGATAATACTGAGAAATCAGTTGCAAAGTTGTTATCAGTTGTTATCTGAAAACAGATTGTCGACAAAATCCAAACAGTTGCTGGGAAATTCCGCAAAGCCCTGAAACAAGTGAAATCTCTCTCTCTCGCTCGCTCTCTTTCTCACACACACACTCTGGCTTTGTTTAGCACCTTTAAACATCTACAGTACATTAGCTTAATAAGTCACAACGGCGGACTCACAGATGCACAGATGCGCCGGTGTTAATTACCAATGAGTCTGTGTAATGGGCATCTCCACCAATTACATTTAATTGTACCGTAGCTAAATCATCCATATCAGGTCTCAGTATATTTTTTCACTACGGAAAATCTCGGCGCTCCTCCCTCCTCACCCAGCGGAGAAAGGAGGCTCCGCCGCCTGAGCTCCTGGCCGTCTGCAGGCGCTCTGAGGGCCGCATGTTGGGCGCTGATAACGCAGGCGTTTACCGCGCACACGTACGCTCCGCGAAGCTCGTGTAATAACGACGGGACATCAACATCATGTGCGACAATGGGTGCTGCTTATGAATTGTAAATGTTGGTTATATCTTTTCCTCGCAAACCCGGTGATAAAGGAGCGTTAAGCAGCTTGAGGGAACAATAATCTGAGGTTTAAGAGCGAAATCCCCGAACAAGATCCAGGGACGGAAAGCTCTGCTCCATTCCTCCTTTTTACTCTGTTCAGCCATGTATGTGACGTTTTCATGGCATAGAAACATATTAAAATACCTTAAATCAAATATAAAATAGCATAAAACACAGATAACGCTCAACCTTCTTTTAAGTGCTTTGCAGATAATACCTATAATTATTATTATTATTATTATTATTATTATTATTATTATTATTATCTACAACCTTTATTTATCCTGGCTAGTCTCACTGAAATTAATATTTCATTTGCAAGAGAGACCTGGCTTTGGTCAAGTGGAAAATTACAGACACAACAGTGTCACCTTTAACAAAATTATTATATTTTGCTTCTTAAAAGTTATTGCTTGACTCAAAATCTTGTTTGTGTGTTACTATCAAAACATTATTATTATTATTATTATTATTATTATTATCTGTTTTTATTATCTGTTATTATGGACCCTATAAATAATTACATAATTTTGTACTTTCATAATAAATGTTCCTTTTTTCTATGTCAAGTATAATAATAATAATAATAATAATAATAATAATAATAATAATAATAATAATAATAATGATGATGATGATGATGATAATAATAAAGTAATAAAAGTTTTATATTGTATGAATCAAAACTCCTCAATAAACAAAAATAAAAATTTTGATTAAACTGTCAAGTAATTTAAGCAACAACAAAAAAAAGCGTTGAGGGAGAATTTGCCATTTTCATCCTTTGTTTTCTCAGTAAATAGCCCTGTTTTTATTAACCCATAAATCAATATGTTGCCTCCATGCATAATTCAACAGAGACCCTTTATTGATGCTCTGATAATTGACAAATAGCTATCTCAGTATGAGGACGTACATGGGCTATCACAAATCAAATGCCCCTCTGTCATTTCTCATATGATAGAATGTTCTGTGGATTTGCACATGAAATTATATTAATAGTAATACAGGAACACTGGGGGAAAAAAACCATCGGGAAGAGTTAAACCTCTAAAATCAATGAATTAATACTTAATGTATTTGACTTGTGTTTTCAGGTCTGTACCTGAACCCTGGACTCCACGAGGTCCAGCCTGAGGGCGAGTGCCTCCCTCATGAACACATCCGGATAGTGACTCTCGTTGAAAGCCTTCTCCAGCTCCTCCAGCTGCCACCCAGTGAAGTTCGTCCTGGTGCGTCTTCGTTTACATCCAGGACTGTCCTTATCCGGGTCACCAGAATCTACAAAGGTGTGTGTGTATGTGTGTGTGTGTGTGTATGTGTGTGTGTGTGTGTGTGTGTGTGTGTGTGTGTGCGAGAGAGAGAGAGAAAGAGAGAGAAATACAGCGAGAGATGTATGGGGGTATTCACACGAGGGTCAATGGCTGAATCTGCTTTGCAATATCACTTTTAGATTTTAATAACATTTTTGTTGTCAATATCCTCTTGAAGAATCTCTCCAAAAATGTCTGCTAATCATTTTTACATTCAGTGGCCGAAGTTCTACTCAGTAAAAATGATGTAAAGTCAGTTTTACAGATGCTCGATGACACGTTTATTTTTGTGGCCACTAGTCTTAAGTTAAGTTGTCAAGTTAAAAAGTCACCCTGAAGTTTTTACGCAAATTCTTCAAGTTCAAAAACTTTGAAACAGTGTGTTTCTTCTGCAGAGTCCTAAAATACGTCCTCAGGGTAAAACAAAGTCAATTTTTAAAATAAATCCCAAAGTAAAAAAATAGTTATGCATCATCCCATAAAAGTACATTTTGTATTTAGTGTCTATTAATTATAGACAAATCTATGAGAAAAAGAGCCAGGCCTACCTGAGAGTTTGAACTGTGGACTGTCGGACGAGAGAAGCGGGTTGGAGCCGACCACAGAGGCCGAGCAGGAGCCGTTAAGTAATCCGTCTATAGAGAAGGGGACGGCGGCTGCGGACTGCAGCTGATGGCCGCTGGCAAGATCGTAGACGTGCTGGTGATGGTGGTGGTGGTGGTGATGAGGGCCAAGCGGGTACGGAAAGCCGACCAGCGCGCCCAAGGAGCCTCCGAACTGGGCGTGAGGATGCTCGAGTACCCGACTGTCCATGCTCGCCCGGGCTGCGGCGGGGCCGAAGTGAAGACGCAGAGGGAGGCAGTGTGGCTGAACATGCAGTCAAAAAGTGAGAGAGAGGAGGAAGAAGCGACGGGGAGGAGGAGGTAAAGATGGAGGGGGAGAGAAGGGATAGCAGACTCCGGTCCTCCGCGGCCACGGTATGAACTGTATGAAACGGCGGAGAACAGGTTAGGAGGTATTTCACGGTGACGGTCCAGCCGAGATGTCAAGCCTGCTCGTTCTTTCCGCGAGCCAGCTCATTAGGACTCCTCCATCTGCTCGCGGGACCAATAAGAAACGTTAATCGTTCTGTGACGTCAGAGACGCGGTAAATGGAGGAGAGAGAGAGAGAGAGAGAGAGAGGAGTATTTTTTTTCCAGNACGTCAGAGACGCGGTAAATGGAGGAGAGAGAGAGAGAGAGAGAGAGAGGAGTATTTTTTTTCCAGATCGATCGCTAACTACACCTGGCTTGCGCCTTTAATTCAGCCTTGTCAAAACAATGAGGAGGAATAAGCTGGTGCGCCGGAACAGCAAAATGATTGATACTCCAGTAAATTATCATAAAATACAGCCTGCCTATTTGAAGACAGTTCTTCTAAGTAAAACAGAAAATTCCATCTCCCTCTGTCTCCACACACACTTTCTCCCTCTGTGTGTGCGCGCACCCGCTTCTGTGTAAGTGATGTTTTACAGGGGCATTGAGGGCCAGATTGATCCAATAACAGCGCCTTTATCATCCCCCCTTTTCCTGAGCTGTCACATCGCATTTTAGACTACAAGCCTCTCTCCATCTCCCGGGCAAGGACCCCC
>VXCM01003065.1:0-12340 GCA_014773175.1 Lucifuga dentata | reverse complement strand
CCCCCCCGCCTCCCCCAGCACTTTCCACATGCAATCTTAGTCCTCCTTCCAAAGCCAACCTCCGCACCAGTGTTTCGATTTTTCTCCTACGCTGATATTTATTGTGGATTCCGAACAAGTTGGTTACGCACAACGTCACCTTACCAAGAATTCAATATTCTTACAGGCTCCATCTACCCTGAATACTGACTGTGCATGTGGCGCTGTTGTTTGCATGTTTTTGGTTTTGTTTATGACGAGGCTCTTCCTTCCCTCAAGCAGAAGTGCGCTAAATTCGCAGTTGTTTCATCGTTTTCAATACAACACTAAAAAGCTTTTCAAAATATAGGTTTCAAAGAGCTTCAGGGTCACAAAAATAGGAGAAACTATGCAACTACAAATGTGAGCAGTCAACAAGAAAGCTTAAAAAATGAGTTTTATCAGAGGCTTAAAGAATTATAAGTTCCCAAATTCCAGCAGGAAGAGTTTTACTGTCATCGCAACAAACAGTGATTTTTTTTTGACAAAACTTGAGAATAGTTAGCAGTGCAAATTAATTTAAATTATTCAAGTATTAACTAAATAAATAAATGTCACTTTTGCTAAAAGATTACAATCTGACAATAATGATGCAATACTGTACACAGTTCTTAATTGTGCTATATTTGCTGTTCTAGATGTTTGGAGTCGGTCTGGTTTTTCTTGGAAAAAATTCTACAAATCCACAAATCTACAGGAAGCTATTTGTTTTCTCTTGTTTAGGGGGAAACAATTCAAGGACAGCTGTATTCAGAATGAGTAGCAATGGCCTCATAGACTTCAAGAAACTTCATGAACAGAAAAAATCCAAATAAGAAAATGTTACAGTGCTGTCTCTGTTTGGTGATCTCTGGCAAGCATAATGCAGAAAAAAAAAAAAACACATCAATGATGGATTTTATTTAAGTAAACAAAAAACAAAAAAACATTCCTTATACCTCTCCATTATTAAAAGATCTCTGGTAGACAAGCTTGTGACTGTGCATGGTAAGGATCATCTCATTCAAGAAGAAGAAATTCATCTAAGCAATAACTGATTTACAAATCCACTCTTAATTTAATAATTATGCTTCTGCTTTGACACATCATTGACTAAGCCATACTATACTAATAAATCAATTCATTCTACTGTATATTGACATGCTTATTCACATGCTACCTGCATTGAGTTCTCATACAGTACACAGAATTGTATAACCTGTCACTGCATTTAAAATAGATTATGATTTTATTTATATTGATTATGACTAGGTGACTAGTCATAATCTGGGTCATCAGACTGGACATTATATTAATGTCCATACGACACTCCATTCTGTCTAACTTGGAAAAAGTCAGAGTATATGATGCTCTTGTGTATATGATGCTCATTTTAATCATAAACTCTGGATCATGTTTTACTCAATTCAGTTTACTTGCAACAAAGTACAAATTTGGTAAATAAGCAGAGTTGATGCAGCAAATGATGTTGAATTGGCCAGTTTACAGTTTGAAAAAAAAAAAAAGNTAAGCAGAGTTGATGCAGCAAATGATGTTGAATTGGCCAGTTTACAGTTTGAAAAAAAAAAAAAGTAAAAGCATTCGTAAATGTACTGAATATCCATGACAGCATACATTGATTCTCTAAATTGCTTCCAAAGTGTTTTACTGCTTTGTGTCCAGTGGGAAACTGATTTCACTTTTTTTTTTTTTTTTTTTTTTTTGTGGTTCTTCAGGTTAAAAACATAAAAAATATTGTGCCTATGCTTTGAATGATGAGTAAAACAAACAAACAAACAAATAAACAAACAAAAAGCATGAATGTAAAGATCATTAAAAGGACTTTTTTGATCAATGGACTAAAATACTACATCCTAACACATACCAGATCAATGGGTTTCTTGCAAAACAATTATATAATTATATTCAATTTAATAGATTTTTATTACGTTATACAAGATATTTTTTGACTTGCTGCCTTTTGGTAGAGCAGTGTCCCCCCAGTGGAATAGGACACACAAAAAACACACATATGCTTCTGTCTGGACCATTTTACATCTAAGGTTTAGAAAAGAGGGGACTTAAAGTTGATAATGTGCTTGACTTTATTTTAGTCTTTCAAAATTATTCTTATGTGAGGTCTGTGTAGTCTCACAGGCTAGCTAATGACATGATAACAATTACAGAAAAATACAGCTAAAATTGAGTTAGTAGACCCTTGTGATGTTATTGCTCCATTATTGCTCCATCATGACCTCTTTGAGAAAGCTTGCAACAACCAATGATCCTAGCTCACTGGCAGGTGTACCAAGCAGAAAAAGCATGAAATTGGACTTTGGCACCTTGTCCTCAACTGGCACATATTGTAGCTAGTGTAAAGAAATCATTTATATTTATATTTTATATTTTTTCTTAGCCATAATAACTTCTGCAATTGGGTGTAAAATCACACCAAAACAGCAGGGCCAATAGGAAGACCTCTTTAAGATCTTTACAATTACAGAAAAACAACCAATGACTTTTTTAATGATTTTGGTGCCAGGGTAATGCATCACAATTACCTTGATTATTTTGGTGTAAAAGTATTTGGATTAAGAATATGTTGTAACAGCGTTTGCAATACATAATCTGTAGGCCTTCAGGATAGGAAAACCCAGAAATACTAAAATCAAAGAAGTTAGAGGAGCTTCTAGGAAATCCTTAAGGGGCTTTTGTAGTAACAGTTTTGGTACTTTGTTGTAGATTTTCTTGGATTTACTTGTGCTATTAAGCCAATCAACAAAAATTACCTCTCTTTTTTTAGATTTCAGCATAGCCTGCTTGCACTCTTGTTGAAATAGAACTGGATAGAACCACTGTAATTATGTTCTTTTGTAGAAAAACACTGAAGTATCAAATAAAGTATTACATGTGTTACATTTGTTAATTAAGGAGTTCTGATAGAAAAAAAAAAAAAACATTTCCTGCAATAAAACCTATATTGCCATACCATGACAACCTGATATTTGGTTGGTTATTGTTCTCTTTCAGACAATTATAGTGTAAAATTTGCAACTGTCAAGATTTTGCATTGAATCCAACGGACAGTGCTGTTTCCAGCGAGCCCTGCACACAAAGCTATTTTAGGAAATCCAAATAGAATATTATGAGCAATATGTGATAAGGTGGTGGCAGATACAAGAGATAACCACAATTAAAATTACAAGATATCCTATGCAGTGAAGAGTCTTGTCTAACGCAGGGGGCAATGGTACTTCATTTGAAGTGTGCATTGGAAAATGTATGATTCTGAAATTTACAATCATGGTTTGAGCCAGAAGCATGGTTTGAGCCAGAAGCTGGGTGTCCAGGTGGACATCTTTGGGGAAGTGAGGGGTAGAGGGAGAGGGGAGGGAGACAAAGATTATACATATAAATTGTAAATGGTGTCGCAGGGGCCAAATCTTGCCCAAGGCGGTGACTGCTTCATTTTGTGTTAAATTTCTTGACAGAAAGCCACCCGCGTGCTGGTGAATACTGAATGGTAATCAGAGCTGGTTGAATAAGTGCTTCCCCCTCCCTCTTCCATTACTGTGAATTAATTCGACTTTATTTATCCAATTTCTGGAGCTGACAGAATGTTAATTTGAGTTGAGATTTCTCTCTGCTGTTCTGTCTGTGACCTCATAGCCCTGGGATTGGCGTGTTGTAATAACCTGAATCTTTCACCAGAAGCTCAGATAATTGTTACCTTATTAGCATGTAAATTGTTTAATTAATATTATTATGAAGAACCATATAATCCTTCCGTTGCTTGACCCCAACTCCACACATGAGCGGGCTTTTCTACATTTCAATGTTTAGTTTTTAAATGGACTCTTTAATGTTCCCTGGTCATTGGGCTTTTATAAACCCCCTTTCCCCAAACTTTGAACAGCTTGAGAGGCTCTTTAGATGTCTCTCTCTGTCTCTATCTCCACTTTTGCTTTCTCTATTTCCTTTTTATTTCTTAGCTACTCATACTGATGCGTGTTTATTTTCCTACTGCCATTTCTCAACATCAAAATCCAATGCTTTCTTGTCATTTTCTTATAAAAGCCCACCCCACCACCNCCACCCCCCCGCTTTCCCAGTGGCTGTGTGAGCCAAACACATGCCGTGCTCAATGAAAAGCAGCTCTTGACATGTGGTCCTGAGAGACCACAGCATTCAAATTCGTTTTTCTTTCTTCCTCCTCTTTTTTTGCTAGGCACAAGTGACACTGTCAGATGCTAGCTTTAATTAACTTGATAATAAGATGTGCGACTCACACACAGGCCAGGGTTCGGCTTGCTTTGCCATTACCCCTCCTCCCCTCCTTCCAACAAATCCCATTCTTAAAGAAACGAAGAACATGGGGGTGAGGTGATAGCTGTTAGTCTACAAGCCTGAGCCTTTAATAAACACACAGCAACATAAGCACATGTGCCACCATTCCACTGCCAAACAGCCATAAACTGACTATCTGAATTGTCATAGAGAAGAAGTGTTTAGGGTGCAAATCTGGAATTGAAGAAAACAGGAAAAACAACAATAACAACAACAACAACAAAAGGATTGTCAAGTCAAATTAAGTCAATTTTATTTAGTATAAGCACGTTTAAAAACAACAGACATTGACCAAAATGCTGCACAATCAAAAGAAAAGGAACAACAAATTGTGATATTGGTGCCAGAATATGATAATATATCTCAAGTGACATATATCATATATCATGATAATGATTATCCTTGGGCCTAGCCCTTTCTTTGTGTTCTCCTTTTCTCTCCATCTACAGTGATTTTGGAACCAAACCTATGCAGGAGTACGTATGTACCAAAGTACACACACACACACACACCCGTCCAGTCATCCCCTATCCTGTGCAGAATCGTGAGGAGCTTGAGCCTATCCCAGCATCTATTGGTGAGATGTAGTGTACATACCTGGGCGGGTCACCAGTCTATCACAGTGCTATCGTAACACATAGAGACAAAACAGGCACCCAGAAGAAACAGGGAGACCATGCAAACTCTACACAAACTGTGTTAACTGCAGTTGTTAAAATTAAAATTAGGCTGACCAACAACAACATGGAAACAATCAAAATTAACTTCTTCCACAACAAAACATTCTAATCCAGTACTTGTAGGTATTGTGACCATAAAAGTATTAATCAGTGTGAAAGCTCACTCCAGAGCACTGATGAGTATTGACGTGATAATGTGGATGATAAAGTGATAATAAATGATTTGATCCCTACTGGGCAGTAGACTATGAATGTGCAAGCAAATATTAAGAATATAGACCCTCGATAATGGTACCACAAATTCAAGAAGTGCAAGAACTCATGAAATTAGATGTACAGTAGATATATTTGTCAATACAGGATTTATTAAGCTAAAATTATGTAAGGTAAGAAGGTAAGAAATGAGAAGAACATGCTGAGTGAGTCACACATTGCCATACATCTCTTTGTGTGTTTTCTATTGAAAACAGTAACATTGTTCACGTCTCATTCAAAGGCATAATTCTGCCTCTGCAATCAAATCTGAAATACAACTAACTGAATCCTGCCACTAAAGCACACACTGAAACTACACAGCCAAAATACTTTTTTGAATCAGCAAAGCATTGATTACAGAGTCTGACAAACTCTACTCATTAAATAAGCCACAATCACAAAATAACAGAGCGATCTTTCAGCCATGTTAGCTCACCTGCTGCTGGGGGAAATGCACATGTGATCAGATCTGATTTAAATACCGCATGACTAGAACCTGAGATACCTCTGAATCAGTCATCTCTCATCCCAATCATCTCAACTTATCACTGGTTTAGGAAAAAAATTAACATCTAACTAGGACTTGCTGTTAAGCCAGACTTTCACAGACTGGATGATTTCTTCCAAAGGAACAGAAGTTGGTTTTTGATCCCTTTGGCTTGGAGGTCAGTGGGAACAAGCTCACTGGTCTAATTCAAGAGCTGTGCTTATGAATGGCTATAAGATGATTCCAAATGACCAAGCTTTGCAGTTATAGCAACACCTACATAAGAAGCCCAGAGAGAGCCTGTACAGTATATACTGTAATTTCTGGAAGGATTATTTGTATACTGAACATCTTCCTCCCATCACTTTTTTGTTTCATGCAGTTTTTTTCTCTATCAATTTGCTCTCACCACAGGTCTCTATAATATATTTCTGTGTTTTTTCCCCAGTTCCCCAACATTCAACATTCAACATTCATTCAACACAGTGGAAAATAGTGATTGGATCAAATTTCTCAGCGCAGGAGTGCAGGTATCGCTGTCTGACAACAGAAATAGAAAAATATGTGAATGACAACATCTGTACTATGTGTTTAGAAAGCAATCTAAGTTATGATAAAGACTAGAATGCAACAGACCAGAGGCTTAACCTGCTCTTTACCAGATGATGGCAGTAAAGCATAATTTAGCTGTTTACCAACTTAAAAGGGGTTGATTAGTGTGGACGTGACTTTACACAACTAGCCATTGAGCAGCTCCACTGAAGCAATTGGTTAGGTATTTTTCTCAAGAGCTGCAGGGGAGCTTTAAAGTAGTGATTTTTGCATGTTTAAGCCCAATATAGGATAAGAACAAGGTGGAAGAGTGAGCAGTTAAAGGACCATACCTTCCATTTTGCATGTTTGAGCCTGATATATTCAATTTTCATACATGTTATGTTACTGACAATCATTTCCCAAAGCTACTATGGTGAATTAATTTTTTTTTTCCTACCTTCCAGACCACCATTAGTTTCAGTTCATTCTGGTACACTATTAAAATCAACTTGTTGATACTTGAAATGTTCTTGGGATAGGCAATCCATCATTGTGAACAAGACGTATGTAAATTCAGGTTTTTGGGTTTTTTTTTTTCTTTTTTTGAAGATACGTAATGTTAGTATTTAAGTGCAATAAAAAGTGTGGAGTGAATGTATGTCTCCACTGGGGAATATAGTCCCAAAAGAAGACCTGTGTTTATTGAAAAATTTAAACAACCATGACTTCAAAAGGCTGCGTAACTATTAGCATTAGGCGAGACATCAATTTTTAAGGTGGGTATATCACTTGAATATTTGATTTTGAAAGATTAAGAGATTTTGCAAAATATCAGGAAATACGGTTTTATCCTTTGGGGAATGATTGTCAATAATGCAACATGTATGAAAATGTGATATATTAGGCTCAAACATGCAAAATGAATGGTATGGTCCTTTAATATCATTTGTGCTTGGAGTACATGCAGTCAACAATTCAGCCATTAGGCTCAGTTCAATTACCTTAGAGACACCATGCCTTAACATTCACAGAATATCTCCTTCACCCAGGAAAGCTTACAAAGCAGTCTTCCAAAATGGGTTTCTGTACTCAAACCACACACACCAAGGATCTGTGTAAGCCACAAAACCTCTGCATGCCTCTTGAGAGGACAAATCAAGACATATTTATTTTTTAATTAGCAAACTAAGGTGAAGCAGTGGAGAGTTAATTACTCAGTACTGCATGGAAGTTAATTTTTAACCATTATCATTATCTGAAATGAAATCAGTCATTATTTAGTCGATTGGCTGATAATTAAGAGTTTAATCTAAATTAATTGTTGGGATGTGGTTTTGATCCTGTGTGCTATGTGCAGCCTAAAACCAGCAAATGAGAAACAGATTCCAATTAAAAGTTACAGGATTTTATGTATTGATGTTTTGTTTTTTCCACAAATCTTTTTTCCTAACACATAATGGAAGTTTTGCTAATTTAGAGAAGGAAAGAAACAGCAAGTGCATTATAGCTCCTTCTCTCTGTGCAATTTAAAACTTCTCCTCCATCTAATTGTGAGTATAATTATGCCACTGACAGAATATTGGGAGGCTTTGCAAATTGTGATTGATTTAAAGTTCTCTTTTTTAATTCACCACTTGTTTGATAGAAGGATGATAGAATCCAATGCCCTGTCAAATCCTGTTTATAAAGGAAAATATAAAAGGAGAGAGAAAGAGAGAGAGAGAGAGAGAGAGAGAGAGAGAGAGCCCTAACAATACCAAAACATCCACCCAAGTAATAATTTAATTTCAATTAAACTCCAAACTCCAAAATACTATTTTAATTGTTGTCAGCAAGCTGATTTCTCTCTCTCTCTCTCTCTCTCTCTCTCTCTCTCTNCAACCCGCACGGAAATAGACCTAATTAACCCCGCCAATCCCGCAGGGAAATCCACTATGCAAATTAACATTTTCAAAATATAGTAATGATATAATTTAAGAAATGGTAATGCCAATTTGTGCATGGTTTTCATGGTCTAGAATTATTTGCATATACATTCTACTGCCATAATCATCAGTCTCACCTGTCGTTGATCATCTTGAGTGTGTGTGTGTGTGTGTGTGTATGTGTGTGTGTGTGTGTGTGTGTGTGTGTGTGTTGGGGAGTGTAGTAAAGCAAATGCTCAGATCTGATGGTAATGGAGGAAGAATGGATCAGCCTATCCTGTCATTGGCTGGCTACTGGAGCCCAACAAAACCATCTGCCAGTCGTGAAACAGTGGAGGGAGGCTAAAAGTATCACCCCACCCCCACCCTCACCCCCAAAAAACTCCTTAAATGAGGAAAGATGTTTTAATTAGGATCCTTCTCATTTAAATCACTTTAATGAATAACTCAGACAGGGGCCTGAAATTAAAGAGCTACTTGGCTTGTTTGAAACCCATACGCTCTCTACTGATTTTATTCCATGTTTGTTCACTTTATTCAGTACACCCATGGTCTGGTATCTCCTTACCCTTAACCTTCATTCCCACCTGCAAATAAAAAGTTTGATATTTGACTGCAAGGGCCCCCCAAAAAACATGTACAGTATATATATGGTATTGTTATGGGCCTATAATCTCCAGAATAACCTGAATGAGATTTATGACAAACAAGAAAAAGATAATGAGTTTAGCTGTGTAAGGCAGAGTATATTTTATCACATTTATTCTTGATTCCCACAATATTAAAGATAATCTGTTTATTTATGTGTCATGTTTTGAAGGTATACATCGAACATACATTGTATTTATTTTCACAATACAAATGTAAGCATTGCAGTAGAAAGGCAGGGTTACCCACAGGTAAATAAATATGCCATACACATTTTTGTTAAATTGTATTTTTGAATAGTTTACCAGTGTCTGATGCTATATTGGCAGCAGCTTCACCTGATTTTATACAATATCTATTGAGATGTCAGTGTACGCCTGACTCAAAACCCCAAAATTCCTAACCCAAACATTGCTAATCCTTATCAGTTGATTTAATATAGCTCTGGAAATATTGTGTTTGAGTAAACTTCAGTCAAACACTACTAAAACAACATTACATTCACTGACAGTTTTCAGACTTTACATACAGTGAAATGTGTAGCTCAGAGGTTAGTTTCATTTTAAATTATCCAGCAGATAATTATCACTGTGAAAATGACATAAATACCGGCATAATCCTTTAACTACGTCGATTTTATGGTTCAAACATAATGACAGTACTGAGCAGGACACAGTGAGACAGACTGGCTGTAAATATAAAAAATGTCTTTATTATTAATATGGAAAAAAGCTTTGTTCTTTTATCATGTCATACAGCAGACTTCTGACTTCATAAGTGTGGCTGTTGTAATATCTAGACATTTTCATGCCACCTATGTGTCTTTTTCAGAGCTGTGTTTTTTGTTTTAACTTAGGTTGAGATGAACATTGTTGCTCCTTGTTATCATTTCTGTATCTGAGAAAAACAAAGTGGAATATATGAACTGATTCAATAGCAAGAAGAGCAAGAACAAAAAATCAGAGGAAAAGCCACTTTGCAGTCATTTGGATTTGTACTTTTTGGAGTTGTTATCTTTAAAAATTTATAACTATGCAATGTAATTTTTCACTTTTTTTTTTGTAGAAATCTATTGGTTGTGACACATTATTTAATTATTTCTGTTAATCTTTGATTTTGACAGGTCATCTCTTACATCAGCTGCCCCCCTGGACTTGTGATAACTCCTCAATAGATCCACAGTGTACAAATAGAAAGGTTATACGGTAAAATAATATCATACTGTTTCCAAAACATAATTCAGAAGTGTTAGTTACTGTCTTAGTTGCATAAAATAACATTTCACAACAAAATTGAGTGATATAATAAAGAGGAGCACCTATAAGTTGACTGTCACTTACATTGTACAAAGTCAAATGGAAATTTTAAAATAAAAATAAATCCAATTAGCACTATAGAACTCAAAGAACTTTTCTTACATCTTTAAAAAAAAAAAAAAAAAAAAAANAAAACTTTAATTACTCTCCACCAGTCAAAGAAGCTGTGTTTGGTGTTATTTTTCCTCCTACTTTTTTTTTCTCCCTCAGAAGCACTGAAGCATGACGTCCATGAACCACAAAAATGACAGGACAGTTAAAGCAATTAATACTCAGAGATATCAGTCTGTGAAAGCAAATAATTCCACTTGAATTACCAATCCACCAAGCACAGCCTGATACCCTCTGGAACATCCCATCCTAACATATGCCTAATTGTTTACCACTGCATGTTTACATAAAAACAAAATGCTGCAGGGGAGGGGAGAGGAGGCTTTAGACTCAGCGCACACTAAGGCTGAGCCTGAGAATTAATAACAATTTGTGGCAGATAATTACTTATCAATTAAAGCTGTTATCCTGCCTAATTAGGCAACGTTCATTAAATTCAGCCAATTTAACCCTTAATCAAAGTTAGCGGGGCCTGACACCACGTGGATTAGAGGCGGAGCGCCACCCAGTGGACGAGACGGTCGTGGCAGCAGGCNGGGGGGGGGGGGGGAGCAGGCAATGTAAATTGGGCGCATTACGCAGTATGTTGCTAGGGTGCAGTTTTGGGTTTGCTTTGATGTGAACTTTCATGTAAGTGCTGTGGGTGATTTTATATATAATTTTACAAGTCTGTATTTATTTCTAATCTTGTGATCCATATTTAGGTATATTTGATGTCTGTTGGAGTAGACATTTTGTTCACATTCCCCTCCTTTTAATATTTTGAGCTACTCTATCAATCTCTGTCGTATTGTAAAGAGGACATCCTGGGCTTTCCAGTGATATGTCATGTGTTAGGTTGGGATGCTGGGAAATTCCTCTTCCTTTCCATCCAATATGGCTGGCATAGGAGTAAGCACATTTTATGGACAGAGGAGGGGTAAGTCAAATATTTTATATTTCTTGTTTTTTTAACTATGATAATCATATATGTTCTTGTTTATTAACATGTTAGAAATGATATATTTAATTCTGAAACCAGTTAAATTATTTGTGTTTTAAAATAATTGCCATTTTCGAAAGGTCAATTATAGTGGACATCAAGATCATCTTAATGTACTTAATGACTTCCCACATTGATGTAGGAGACAGAACTGAAGCAGAGAGGCTTATTTACAAAATAGTTGAGGGAGATTCAGATTTGGACCTGTCAGATGATGAGAGAGATGAGGATGAATTTCAACCTGAAGAAGATGAAAAAGATGATAGGAGTCTCAGATGAGCAAACACATACAGACACAGATACAGAGACAGACAGGGACGAGCAAAAAAGTTGTCGTCCTATCTGGGCCAGGAGTAGCATGTATGTGTTATGTAGTTTCAGGATAATATATTCAGTTCCAGTAATTAGCCATCATTGATATTAATGGGAGCAAAATACTTTAAATTATATTTTTATAGTAAATGGGTAATTCCATTTAATGTGACACCTATAATACAGACATATTTTTATGTGTCAGCTATCTGTGATCCTTGAAGTTTGAAGATTTCCCAAATTGTGTCATGAAATATATGGAAATTGCCTCAAGAATGCAAAGTTTGTGATTATGAGTATGATCAATAGGAGACCATATCACATCCATAACACTGGAATTGTTCTAAAGATGCACTACTAGGCAAGCTGCTGTCTTACTGCATTTAATCCAATGTGAGGTTGAGGTATGTGAGGTTTCATTATTATTCCTGTTATTACCTCTTATTTATTGGTGTTTTTTTCCCCATCATAATAGATTCACACCTGTGCTACCTGGGCTTCCTGACTGTCAAGATGACCCTACAACCCGTGCAGACTGGAGTCCAATTCAGTACTTTTCCCAGTACATTGACAACAAAGTCTTTGAAGATTTGGCAACATTCACAAATCAAAAAGAGCTACAAACTAGAGGAGTGTCTCTGAATACTACACCAGAAGAAATGAAAATCTTCTTTGGCATATCAGTCCACATGGCCTGCCTTGGCTATCCCAGAATTAAAATGTTTTGGGCCAAAAAAACAAGAGTG
>VXCM01003064.1:11328-61203 GCA_014773175.1 Lucifuga dentata | reverse complement strand
TCTAGGTTTTCCTCCACCTGCTCCCTGCTCTCACTACAGATCACAATGTCATCTGCAAACAACATAAAAAGACTATAGTAATTGTATAAAAAGGCTATTGTAAGACTATAGTAAGTGTAAAATAGGACTGTGGTAAGTTTAAAAAGGCTATAGTAAGTGTATATAAAGACCATAGTAAATGTATAAAGACTATAGTAAGTGTATAAAGAGATTATAGTAAGTGTATCAAAAGACTATAGTAAGAATATAAAAAGACAATAGTATGTAGTAAGAATGTGAATAGTAAGACTATAGTAAGTGTTTAAAAAGGCTATAGTATGTGTATAAAAACACTATAGTAAATGTATAGTAAGACAATAGTAAGTGAATAAAAAGACTATAGTAAGAGTATAAAAAGACTATAGCAAGTGTGTAGTAAGACTATAGCAAGTGTGTAGTAAGACTATAGCAAGTGTGTAGTAAGACTATAGCAAGTGTGTAGTAAGACTATAGTAAGTGTATGGTAAGGCTATAGTAAGTGTATAGTAAGACTATAGTAAGTGTATAGTAAGTCTATAGTAAGTGTATAGTAAGTCTATAGTAAGTGTATAGTAAGACTGTAGTAAGTTTAAAAAGACGATAGTAAGTGTATAAAAAGACTATAGTAAGTATATAGTAAGACCATAGTAAGTGTATAAAAATACTATAGTAAGTGTGTAGTAAGACTATAGTAAGTGTATAAAAAGACTATAGTAAGACTTTAGTAGGTGTATAAATATACTATAGTAAGTGTGTAGTAAGACTATAGTAAGTGTACAAAAAGACTATAGTAAGACTATAGTAAGTGTATAAAAAGACTATAGTAAGTGTATAGTACGTGTATAAGAAGACTATAGTAAGTGTACAAAAAGACTATAGTAAGACTATAGTAGGTGTATAAATATACTATAGTAAGTGTGTAGTAAGACTATAGTAAGTGTACAAAAAGACTACAGTAAGACTATAGTAAGTGTACAAAAAGACTATAGTAAGACTATAGTAAGTGTATAAAAAGACTATAGTAAGTGTATAGTAAGACTATAGTAAGTGTATAAAAAGACTATAGTAAGTGTATAATAAGAGTACAGTAAGTGTTTAGTAAGACTATAGTAATTGTATATAAAGACTATAGCAAGTGTGTAGTAAGAGTATACTAAGTGCATAAAAAGACTATATTAAGTGTATAGTAAGACTATAGTAAGTGTATAAAAAGACTATAGTAAGTGTATAGTAAGACTATAGCAAGTGTATAAAAATACTATAGTAAGACTATAGTAAGTGTATAAAAAGACTATAGTAAGTGTATAGTAAGACTATAGTACGTATATAAAAATAATATAGTAATTGTATACAAAGACTATAGGAAGTGTGTAGTAAGAGTATACTAAGTGCATAAAAAGACTATATTAAGTATAAAAAGACTATATTAAGTGTATAGTAAGACTATAGTAAGTGTATAAAAAGACTATAGTAAGTGTACAGTAAGACTATAGCAAGAGTATAAAAATACTATAGCAAGTGTATAAAAAGACTATAGTAAGTGTATAGTAAGACTATAGTACGTCTATAAAAAGAATATAGTAAGTGTATAAAAAGAGTATAGTAAGTGTGTAGTAAGACTATAGTAAGTGTATAAAAAGACTATAGTAAGACTATAGTAAGTGTATAAAAAGACTATAGTAGGTGTATAAATATACTATAGTAAGTGTGTAGTAAGACTATAGTAAGTGTACAAAAAAGACTATAGTAAGTGTATAAAAAGAGTATAGTAAGTGTATAAAAAGACTATAGTAAGTGTATAAAAAGAGTAGTGTAAGTGTATGGTAAGTGTATAGTAAGACTATGGTAAGTGTATAGTAAGACTATGGTAAGTGTATAGTAAGACTATAGTAAGTGTTTAAAAAGACTATAGTAAGTGTATAGTAAGACTATAGTAAGTGTATAAAAAGACTATAGTAAGTGCATAAAAAGACTATAGTAAGTGTATAGTAAGGTTATAGTAAGTGTATAGTAAGACTGTAGTAAGTGTTTAAAAAGTCTATAGTAAGTATAAAAAGACTATAGTAAGTGTACAAAAAGAATATAAAAGACCATAGCAAGTGTATAAAAAGATTATAGCAAGTGTATAATAAGACTATATTAAGTGTATAATGAGACTGTAATAAGTTTATAAAAAGACTACAGTAAGTGTATATTAAGACTATAGTAAGTGTATAAAAATTCTGTAGTAAGTGTATAAAAAGACTATTGTAAGTGTATAAACATACTACAGTAAGTGTCTAGTAAGCATATAGTAATTGTTTACAAAGACTATAGTAAGTGTATAGTAAGACTATATTAAGTGTATAGTGAGACTGTAATAAGTGTATAGAAAGACTATAGTAAGTGTATAGTAAGACTGTAGCAAGTGTATAAAAATTCTGTAGTAAGTGTATAAAAAGACTATTGTAAGTGTATAGTAAGACTATAGGAAGTGTATAAAAAGATTATAGTAAGTGTATAAAAAGACTATAGTAAGTGTATAGTATGTGTATAAAAATATTATAGTAAGTGTAAAAATAGAATATAGTAAGTGTACAGTAAGACTATATTAAGTGTATAAAAAGGCTATTGTAAGATTATAGTAAGTATATAAAAAGACTATAGTAAGTTTGTAGTAAGACTATATAGTAAGTGTATGAAAAGCCTATAGTAAGTGTATAGTAAGACTGTAGTAATTGTATAGTAAGACTACATTAAGTGTGTAAATAGACTATAGTAAGGTATGGTAAGTCTATAGTAAGTGTATAAAAAGACTATAGTACGTGTATAAAAAGACTATAGTAAGTGTATAGTAAGACTATAGTAAATGTATAGTAAGACTATAGTAAATGAATAAAGACTATAGTAAGAGTATAAAAACACTATAGTAAGTGTGTAGTAAGACTATAGTAATTGTATAGTAAGAATGTGTATAAAAATACTATAGTAAGTGTATAAAAAGACTATAGTAAGTGTATAGTAAGACTATAGTAAATGTATAGTAAGACTATAGTAAATGAATAAAGACTATAGTAAGAGTATAAAAACACTATAGTAAGTGTGTAGTAAGACTATAGTAATTGTATAGTAAGAATGTGTATAAAAATACTATAGTAAGTGCATAAAAAGACTATAGTAAGTGTATAGTAAGACCATAGTCTTTTNGTATAGTAAGTGTATAGTAAGACTGTAGTAAGTGTTTAAAAAGTCTATAGTAAGTATAAAAAGACTATAGTAAGTGTACAAAAAGAATATAAAAGACCATAGCAAGTGTATAAAAAGATTATAGCAAGTGTATAATAAGACTATATTAAGTGTATAANAAAAGACCATAGCAAGTGTATAAAAAGATTATAGCAAGTGTATAATAAGACTATATTAAGTGTATAAAAAGACTATAGTAATGTGTAGTAAGATTATAGTAAGTGTATAAAAAGACTATAGCACGTGTATAAAAAGACTATAGTAAGTGTATAAAAAGACTATAGTAAGTGTATAAAAAGACGATAGTAAGCGTATAAAAAGACTATAGTAAGTGTGTAGTAAGATGATAGTAAGCGTATAAAAAGACTATAGTAAGTGTGTAGTAAGACCCAGGAGCGTCATAACAATGTCAGTCATGCACAGTCTGCACAGGCTACAAATACTTATACAGTCTGTAGACACTCAGTTTATATACACCCACACAGTCTATCCACATCCGCCAGCCTGTAGACACCCGCACAGTCTATAGACACGTGCACAGAATGTAGAAACCCATACAGATTGTAGACACACAGTCCTGAGAAGAGGTCTAATCAGCCGAAATAAGTGGAAATGAACAAAAGTAACATAGAAAAATTTCATGTTGAATTTTAATGGCTATAATTAGTTGTCAAGTAACTTACAGTTATATATTTTGTGAAAGCAACTGTGACGGGTGTGGTTAGGACCCAAGTGCAGCACACAGTACAACGCTGATAGGTTAAGTTCTTTTACTGAGTGCACTATCCAGCACAGAAGCAGGCAGGTCAACAGGCAAGACAAAGTGCTCACACAGAGACTGACAGACGGGAAATCCAGACGCTGGGACAAAAGTCGAGGTCGGAGACAGAAGGCAGAGGTGGTTACCAGGGAAACGACAAGCAGGTTAGTCCAAGACAGGCAGGTTCGGGAACAGAGTATCAGTCCACAGAGAAACGCTGGAAAGTCTTGCATCAGGGATAGCAGAGAACAATCTGGCAATGGGTGAGTGAGAGACTGGGGCTTAAATCCATGCTTAATTGGTGCAAATTAGTGACAGCGTCCACACCTGAAGTGAATCAGGCTGATGAACTGAGGTGAGGAGCTGAAGACCAGGCAGACAGAAATGGCAGGTGAGTGGCTGACCAGACATGCAGAACTGTGACAGCAACGTGTGTAAAGCAATGAGTTGTATTTAATAAATAATCTAAATTTCAGTTTACTTATATATACATTTGTGATTATTTAAACATTTCCTTATTATATATGTAGAGTTCTTTTGTAGAAACAATTCAATATCGATTTTTTATTTATTTATCTTATTTTATTTTTTTAAATTCTGCATTCCAGGTAACATTAAAGTAACTGGGTTAAACTAAAAAGATAAATTCACAGTTCGACAGAATATTACCAGAATGCACAATAAAAACATGCATTTAAAAAAAAATAAAATTTTTTTAAATGAATAACAAAAGCATTTTATTTTATTTTATTTTATTTTTATTTTTTTTATTTTTCCATTGTAACGCAACGTGTCTTTAACACTGGGCGTGTTGGAGTTAAATGTACAGCAGGCCGTGGGACGTGTTTCCTGTAACGTGACACTCTGCAGGGAAGTGGGTTAATAACAGATAAACACTGCAACTCCGATTACTTCAACAAGTTGAATTAAGTTATAATTTTATAAATATCACTACATGTAAAGTGGATATGTTGCGTGGATCCGCAGACTTGCTGGAAGAGCTGAAGCGGAGGGCGGGAAGCTGCGTGGATGAAGCCGCAGAAAGGCTCCACAGCCTCAGCCAGGATATCTGGAGCTGCCCGGAGCTGGCTTACGAGGAGACCAAAGCCCACGACACGCTGGTGGAGTTTTTCCGTCGGGAGGGAGGCTGGAAGGTGGACAGTCACTTCACGCTGCAGACTGCTTTTCGTGCCGTGTGGGGGCCAGGCGGCGGGGATCGGGACGACGTGGTCAACGTGGGTTTCCTGTGCGAGTACGACGCTCTGCCGGACATCGGACACGCGTGTGGACACAACCTAATAGCGGAGGTCGGAGCTGCTGCGGCCGTGGGCCTGAAGGCTGCCGTGGAAAGCTCCAAAGATTTTCCTGTCCGGGTTCAGGTGGGACAACAACAACCAAGAAGTTTAACAAAGTATAAAATGTGATCCACGTATTCATATATTTTTCATGTACTCCTAAAGGACCATACTAGTGTTTTTACAAGTTTCAGTTTTCCCAAGCTTTTCCAAAACCAGGGATTTCCCAGAATTCCCAGACATATTCCATTTATGAAGGTGATGTGTCAGTTGAACATCACTGTAACATCCACAATCCATATAAGAAATAAAATCTGCTCACACACAGTAACCAACGAAATGTTTAATTTTTTTATATTTTCCTTTTTTTTTTTTTTTTTTAAAGGGAAATGTCCTCCCCTATTTTTGAAATTTGAGAGGAGCTTGATTCTTCTCACAGTCAGTGCTGTAATAACAGCTGTTTGGAAGTCCTGAATCAAACACACATTTCTCTTTTTCAGCAGAACTCATCTCCTCGTTCATGCTTAATATTTATCCACACCAGGTTTGTTGGGGAATAATACAGTGTCTAATTTGCTGTTTTATATCTTCCTTCAAAGTTTCACTGTTTGTGTCTGTCATTTCCCAGTTTCGATTCCTATTGCACTTCTGGCCATTTGAAGAGAGAAAATCTCTCTTTGAATTACTTCTCTTATGGTTTCTTCCATTTTTTCCCTCTTACTGTATGTTGAGTTTTTTTTAGGAATTATTCCTCATCTTCTTGAGAGCTTTGTCTGCGTCAACGAGCCGTTGATGTGTGGGCCTTTAAAGCCCTTTAAGACATTGTATGTGATGTTGGGCTATTCAAATAAACTTGACTTATTAATTTCTTTATTTCATACAGGGACAATGTACATTAATAAACATTTAGCCAAAGGCTAATTTTCATCTGCAGTCCCTGGCCAGATGTTAAAAGCACCCTATGAAATTAGTTGAACGAATTAGAGTTCAATGTTAGTCCATAATAATTCACGCAAACAATTCCAAGACTAAAGGGTTAGTACAAAAAAGTTAAAAAGTTAAGTTAAAAAAATAAATGACGACCAAAGGGAGGCAAGATGGCAGCAGGAAAGATGAACCTACTGATCTGACTATCAGTCAATCATTTTTTTAAACCGACATTTGAAAGTGTTGTATGTAATACTGATGGGAATAGAGTTCCATTCAGCTTTTACAGAAAATGCAAACTGACCAAAGGAACCTTTTCTTGACTTGACTTGACTTGATGAAGCACCCAAAAAGAATCACTGTTTGAAAATACCTGTGTGGGTGCTGAAGTCTGTCTCTCATTTAGCTTATTTTGATTGACAGATAAAATATCAATGATCACTGATGCCTTATGTCTTCAGGTGACGGTGCTGGGGACCCCAGCAGAGGAGGCTGGTGGGGGTAAAATCGACATGATAAAGGAGGGAGCGTTTGAGGGCATGGATGTGGTGTTCATGGCCCACCCGTCACAGGAGGACGCCGTCTACCTGCCCTGTATTGCTGAACACGAGTACATTTTATAACACATGGATGTGTGTGAGTGCTAGTGTTTGTTGTGTATGCTGCACGATTGGAGATGTACATTATTCTTCACAATCAGCAACGTTCTCTGAGCTATTTCCAGCACATGTAAGATAAATATGTGGAATCTGGTTTTTTGTGTGTGTTTTTCCAGCGTTACCATAAAGTATCACGGCAAGGCCACGCATGCCTCGTCACACCCGTGGGAGGGAGTCAACGCGCTGGACGCAGCGGTTCTGTGCTACAACAACCTTTCTGTCCTCAGGCAACAGATGAAGCCAGACTGGAGAATTCATGGTGAGGAATTGATGCACCTACATTGATTTTGTTGGTCTGAGGAATTTAACCAGCCCATGCTTAAAGGACTATATCGGTGTTTTTGCATGGTTGAGCCTGCCAACCATTTCCAAAACCATATTACTGGAGCTGTAAATTTCAGATTTTTTTTTCCCCCCTACCTTCCAGAGTGCTATTGATTTCATTTCATTGTAGTACTATAAAAATCAACTTGTAGACACTTGAATCACGCTTGAGATAAGTAATCCATTGCAGCGATCACGACTTCTATTAAATATTTTGTCGAAGTAACTTTATTTAACCAGTCCAACCCTGAACTGCATGGAAGAAAATGCATGTCTCCACCAGGGAATATAGTCCCAGGAAAAGACAGTTTTTGTTGAGAAATTAAAAATGACCATCACTTCTACATTTAGACATACGTGTCAGCAGGCGAAACATTGAATTTTAATTGGGTGTATCACCTGAACATTTGATTTTGAAAGATTAAGGGATGTAGAAAAAAAAACAGGAAAAATTAAATACAATTCCTTATTTTGGAAAATGGTTGTCAGTAACGTAACATGTATGCAGGTAGTATTTATTGGGCTTAAACATGCAAAATCACCGATATGATCCTTTAAATCCCAATGTTTGATCGTGTGGCCTTGTGCAGGTGTCATAAAGCAAGGTGGAGTGAAACCTAACATCATCCCTGCCTACACTGAGCTGGAGTACTACGTACGGACCCCCTCACGCTCCGAGCTTCCTGTCCTCAAGGCGAAAGCTGAGATGTGTTTTAGATCGGCTGCCATGGCGACCGGCTGTGAGGTAAGAAGACGGCGTGGTTATAAGGTTTAAAAGGCTAATTCAGATAAAACAGCACTGTTCTATCAGACTTCTGTTCCCTTTGCATTATCGCTTTTTGTTGATGGAAACACACATTTCCAGCACAAGTGAGCAAAAAGAGAAAATATGAAGCAGAAGCTTTTGTATGTTTGTACTGACTATAACAATACTGGATTGGTTTTGTGGGTTTGTCAGCTTTTGCAGCTGAAATGTTTTGCAGTAAAGCTGCTCACACTTTGTTTGAGCAGTTGAAAATGCAAAATACGGGGAGTCGTCGCTCATTGGGTTGCAGGAATATTATTAGTTTCTCTTTTGATTGGGTAATTTAGTTAAAGTTGTTATCTAAAATCTAGAGCTGCATATTAAATCAAATTGACTGGAGTGATTTGTAAAATGTCAGCAGTTTAGCATCAAGATTTTATGTTTTATAACAGACAAGTAAATTGTTGTTGCTGTCGCTGTCTGTAACTAAGCAGATAACTAGAGCTTTCTGTCGTGTATTGAACATTAATGTAAACTGTTAATATGGTCATTGACATATTCTGAGTAGAAAGATTGTGATATTGAAGTAATATGAAATATTCAGTTTGGCACTGCTTTGGAGTTTTTATCTCCTTTTTTGCATACAGAAACAGGTCCGATCATGTATTTTATTTTGCGTATTCATCCGTGACTTTTATTGTTATGGCTTATACCATATGAACTGTTCCCCTTTCAGGTTGAGGTTGAGTTTGCAAAAAATATATTTGATAATATGCTGCAAAATGCTACGCTGGAGGAGCTATATGAGAGAAATGGCAAAGCTCTGGGGATGGAATTCATCACAGAAGAAAATCTGATGGATAAAGCTGGTAAGTTTACGCCCTCTTTGCAGCCAGTTTGTCAAAGAACAAATCTGGAAGTGTAACTAATGATGGAACAAATGCATGAAGGAGGAGGGGGAAGATGGAAACGGTCTCTTTTTTCTGATGTCCACAGGCTCCACAGACTTTGGGAATGTGTCGTTTGTTGTTCCAGGGATTCATTCATATTTCTACATTGGATCTGATGCTCTCAACCACACCGAAGAATACACTGTGGCTGCTGGTACACACATATAAACACACCTAAAAGTTTTACAGTTCCAGTCAGTCGTAATTTTGGGCGATATTGGAGGATGATGCCCAGCGTCACCATCAAGCCAAAATTTACCCTAAAACTTTGGTCTGTCATAAGTTATCTCAAAAACATAATGGTATTTCTGTGAAGTTTGCAGCAGTTATACATGCTGCCCAGAGGATAAATGCTTCTGTATTTTTGGTGAATGTCACCATCAGGTCAAATTTGCACTTGTACAGAAGGAATGTCAAAATCTGGCAGATTAAATGAAATTTTCTCTTCATTCAATACTTAAGTATTTTAGGGTATAATTAATAATGATTGATGCTGTTATTGCTTTTTAGTATCTGTATCTGATTTTTATCTGTTTTGATGATTGACAGCAGTACTTATTTACACATTTATGACTGCCCGCAGGTGATGACCGAGCTCAGTTCTACACCCTGCGGACAGCGAAGGCTCTGGCCATGACGGCTCTGGACGTGCTGGTGTGTCCAGAGCTGCTACAGAGGGTGAAGCAGGACTTTACGGAGGCCAAACTAAAGGAGGACAGGATGCAAAAGCAGAATGACCGCATGTCAAAAAACAGTTAAGGCAGGTGAAGGAACTGTTGCTGCCCAATACTGTGTAACAGTATTTGGTGAAATAATAGAAACATTTTTTTTCTCTTTCTGAAAGCATAATTCTGCAGTGTATTTTTTACTTTGAAGGACAATAAGATGACTTCACACATTATTGCACATTTATTCCTAATGATTATACAGATTTTTCTACTCATTTACTCAATCAAATCAACTTACTCAGTCAAATCAAAGTTTCTAAACCTTGATTTGACTTTGAAAACTTTGAAACTCTGGGAAGAAAAACCTATCAATCTTGAATAGTGTTGCAACATAAATAATGAAATGGAATCAAACATCTAGTTGGCCAGAGATTTACAGACCTACTGTAGTTTCCTCCAAGCTTTAAGGTTGGTTTAAATATTAACAAAATAAGTTTGAACTTGAACATATGTGGAGGCAGACAGCTGCTGTTTTTCACAAAAATTAAAGAACTGTTTTAATCAAGCAGACAGTATGTTCATGTTGAAATACATTTTGTTATAAATATGAGCAATATTTCCTCAATGAAGCCTGTCATATCTAAATTGAATAATATATAAATTGACAGTGAATTTGAAGTATAACTTCTGAGTCTGTTTTTCTGCTCCAATGAGTTCCCAGATAGCCACATTTTGTTGTAACCCAATGTAAGTTGGCTAAATACCTTTAACTGGATTGGATTAGTCGAGAAGGAATGGGAATAATAGGAATATTATGGTGATTTTTTTTTTTTTTTTTNTTTTTTTTTTTTTTTTGTCAACAACACAGTTTTATTTAGCACCATCACTATTTTAGTCTAAGGATGAGTCTGCAATTTAGAGTGGGACTTTTTTTGTGTGTGTGTGCTTATTTTACTTTGGTTGAGTGTTGCAGTTACTCACTGTGACCACTAGAGGGCAGTGAGCACTTACGACAACCTGTAATTCAGACCCAGCAACATATCAACACTCCAGTGAAAATTCAAAATAACTAAAAAAAAAAAAAAAAAAAAATAGCAATATTAATCAATATTTTTGTGTTACTGTCAAATAAATTATGTAGAGTTGTAATTTTTTTTCTCAAAGCACTGAAGAGCCTAGTTGGTCGATCGCTTTGTTGGGTTGCAGTTACATACTGTGACCACTGGAGGGCAGAGAACTCCACCAGCATCAAGGTAGAAATATTAGTATGATACCATTTCCGACAAGAACGTCAAAATAAGGGTTTTAAACCGCAAACCGGCACTTCTAATCATCTGTCCACTTTAACACATTCAAAATGGCAGTATTTATTTAATGCTATTTAATTGCTAATTACTGTAATCATTATAACAATGTAACTAGTATATATTTATCAAAAGTGACTTTAGTGTTGAATAGTGTTGAACAAAAATTGTAAATATTTATTGGTTCATTTTCCAATTTCAAAATAGTTGAGGAATTATTAACACATTCTGCCATCTAGGCAAAGCAAAAGAGGCAACTTTTCATCCTTTTTTTTTTTTTGCTGCCATGTTTTATATGGGTTCTTATGGTTCTGTGTTTTGCCAGCAGACATTTCTAGTTTGTCTGATTGTTAGCAGGATAGCTCGAAAAGTTACGGACAGATTCAGATGAAATTTGGGAGGCAGACAGATGATGTCGTGAGGATGAAGTGATGAAATTTTGGAGGTGATACGGATCATATTCTGGATCCAAAAGAAATTTTTGTTAGCTTATAAATGCTAATAGGCCGATTTCAATGAAATTTAGCAAGGGGGCTTTTTTTTTTTTTTTTNTTTTTTTTTTTTTTATTGGGGATTTTGTTGGCCTTGGCAAGAGATATGCATTCTCAGAGTGCCTTGTTTGTTTTTCATACTGTATTAGAGTCAGTGTTAAGGCCTGACAGTGCCAAGATGCCCCTGTGAAGCTACTGCATCCTCTTTGGTTCTACCCAAAGCATAGTATCCCATTCAGAACATCTGCCCTAAAGTTTACAACAAAATCAAAATGCAATTCCATTACCTCCCTCTGGTAATGTTTGATGTCGCACTGCCCCGATCTCCCAATCCCACCCTCCTGTCCAGCTGTTACTAGGCCTTTTGAGTTTCCCAAGCCCCCTAGTGCCCTGGCTCGGGNACCCTCCTGTCCAGCTGTTACTAGGCCTTTTGAGTTTCCCAAGCCCCCTAGTGCCCTGGCTCGGGACACCCTTCCAATCCTCCACTCCCCCAGGCCTGACTGCCTGCCTGCCTGCTCTTCTTGGCAGCTAGACAGCCAGGGGAGGATCAGGATGACCGGGTGGTTGAGATAAGGACCACTTGAAGATCCGTACATTACCTCACCCGATAAGGAAACAAGCAGAGAGAGAGAGAGAGAGAGAGAGAGAGAGAGAGAGAGAGGGGCAGACGCAGAGAAATCTGGATGGATGGTGATGCGAGGAGCGGCAGCTGGGAAGATAACTATTAGAAGCTGTTTGTTGCTGTGACTGCAGAGTTTTCACCTGTTGTTTGGAGGTTTGATCCTGTCTGGAACTGGGGTACCGCTGAGTTATTTGTTGAACTCTGGGAAGGAATTTGCAGGTTACTGAACAGAACGATCCTCAATAGCTACTGAAAAGATTGTATAGAATAGAATATGCTTTGAGTGACATCTGTAATCTGCAAAGATGACCTCAGACTGTGTGTTTTGTAGTTCATATACTGCAACACTTAGAAGATGATAGTAACTCTACAAGAAATGCGTCACTGGTTCAGGTTGATCACAGTCAGTCAGATGGCAAGTGTAAACTCAGACTGAAATCGAATCAAATTTCCACCCAGCCAATGACAGACTATAAAAGAAGCGGTTAAGGTTCGCAAGGCTTCAGGACAGTCTGCTGCTCCAGTTTGGGACAGCACTATTTTATAGAATCTATGGCGGCGAATCCTCTGGAAAGCCTCATGTCAGTTGCAGTGAATCACCAGCTCATCTCCAGCTCCGCCGTGGAGCCAAAGAGCCAGCAGCCCTGTGCATCCCTGAGCGCGCACAGGCAGAGCGGGCGCAGCAGCCGGGAGGCAAGAAAGTGGGTGAGTTTGTCTGATCTTCCTTAAGTTTTACTTTACAGTTTTACTGCTTCATTATGTGACCAGGATGTGACCTTCTCTTTGCTATGTAAATGTTAAACAAGATAAAAAAAAAAAAAAAAANAAAAAAAAAAAAAAAAAAGTTTTCACAAGTGAAACTTAAGTATGATCCTGGTTTTAAAGACAGAAATGTGGCGACACAATCAAGAAAAACTGTGGGACATTAAACATCCATATCAGAAAACCTTTTTTGGAAATGTCTTTTTAATGGTTTCCCTCAGATTGATGCATAGATTGTAACACTAGAGAGAAGCTGCTGCAAAGTGGCTTGAAAGAGACAGCAGAGTCTGAACTAAAATAATATGCATTCATTCTCATTAAATCATTTTCATCATTTAATGACTTTAAATTTAAGCTATCATAAAATTGAGAAACTTTACCTCACCATTTTATTATCAGGCTGTCAAGTTTTTGGAGATGAGAGGAAATTGTTTGCCCTTATAGAAGAATAAATATCCCTTATTTATTAAAAATTTGGATGGGAAAATTCAGAGAAATTAGACCAACAAGGTGTGTCTACATTTGATAGTTTATATGAGTTGAGATGCTCTCCTGTTTGGAATACTATACAGTAAAACTTGCATCTGTTATCTATCAATTTAATCTTTAATAATCTCACAGACCATAAATTACAAGTGGTGTCATTGATAAGCTTTGATTTAGTGAAAACGTAAGTAGCTAGAAGCACAAGTTGTCAGTTTTGTTCAATGTATAACTTTTTCAAAACCTTCCTTCAGTACTTTGTAGAACTTGTACCTTACAGATTCTGATTTAAGGGCATAACTGACAAATGAAAATAGCAATAATCAAAACAGCAAAAGAGTGATTGATGATCATAATGTCACATATTGTTGGACAGATATTCCTTTTATAATTCTCACTGCACTTCTCAGCAGTTGACCCTGCCTTTAATATGAATTGCACCAAGAAGATGTATTTGAGAGAGATACACGGATAAATTAAAATAATCAGATTAATCTTGTTTTATCAGAGACACTGAAAAGATATTTTTCAAATTACTGGCATAGTGTAAGACAGATTACTCACTTAATAATGCTCCCAAAATTCCTAGATTACTATTGCTTATCCAAACTAAACATCCAATGTATAGGTGAGACTTGCAAAAGGAGAAATGTTATGAGTTCAGAAATAAGAGGTTTTTGACCCCTATTTGGATTTGCCAATCCAAGCGATTTGATTCCAGTTTTGTTTTATTGTCAGATTTGTGCATAAGTGTCAATCTTTAAAAAGTCTTACGCAGATGTGCTTTGCTTCAGGTGCAGCCTGTGTTTGGACCCAGGTCCAGTTCTGCTCCAAATCCTGGTTCTGCAGTTCAGGCCAGAACGCTGAGAAGTCAGCACTCACCAGAAAACGCTGCACGAGAGAGGAGCCGCGTACGCAACCTGCGACAGGCCTTCCACAGCCTGCAGGTAGACACAACACACACACACACACACACACACACACACCTCTCTCTCTCTCTGTGAGGAGGTTATGTGCTCACTGACGTTTGTTTGCGTGTCTGATTATAAACTGATATCTCAAAAAGTTATGGATGGATTTGAATTAAATTTGAAGGATCGACCGATAATGTCGAGAGAAAGAAGAAGTCTTTAAAATTTGAAGGTGATCTGGATATTTTTCTGGATCCAGAAGAAATTTTTTGTTGAAAAAAAAAAAAAAAAANATTTCATAATTTTTTTTTTTTTTTAAACAAAAAGATCTGCTTATTTTGGTGGAGATCCAGATCATATTCTGGATGTTGTATGATCTAGAATATGGAATTATTTATTTATTTAGGGATTTTTTTTCATTTATTGAGGATTTTTTGAGTGCCTTCTTGTTCCACCTGCTTCCAGTTACTCACTTTCAGTATTCTTTGACTATCAGTATGTTTATGTGTACACTATACTATGACTGTAATTATTAAAGCCATGTACTCCACATTTTTTTGGAGTACAAAAAAATGTGGAGTACATGGCATTAATAAGATTCCGTCGTTTGCATATACTAAGTACACTGGGTGAGGAAATGCATGCGGAAATTACAGACCCTGACTGTAAGCTGATGAAGTGTCACATGTCCCGTAAATCTATTCACAATCACAATCTATATCTGTTTCTTGAGTAACACCTACATTGATTTATGCTGATTTCGATGTGATTATGGTGTTTCATGACATTTGAAAGTTGATTTTTTGTCTTAACTGGAGTAGAATCCAAGTTTTAATGTCAACATACTGACTGTGTCTCTGTAGGCCGCTCTGCCCTCAGTCCCTCCAGACACCAAGCTCTCCAAGCTGGATGTTCTGGTTCTGGCTACCAACTACATTGCCTACCTGACAGAGACTCTGGACCAGGGAGGGACGCTGGCTGAACACACTTTGCCCTCCAGGCCTGGTGGATTCCTTCATCCTGTTAAGGTAAGGATACAAACCCACAGCTTTATCCTAATCAAGCTGCTCACACTTTACTGACGAGGCCAAACTATTCAGAAGAAATATATATTTTTTATTTATATGGAACAATGCACTTTAATTTAACATTGACAATAAAGTATGCATCCATTTGCACCCATAGTCCCAACACTCAACACAAAAACAACTATCAATTTACTTAAAAAAACAAAAGAGGAATTAGAATAAAACCAATAACAACGATATCATCATCAACAGTAATAAAGATAAATAAAAAATAATTCTTAATACATTTTAGTTCATCCGTGGCTACAAATTTGAGTGGATTTCAACCAAAGTTTAAATTTGATTTTAAAATACTATACATTGAGCAGTTCCTAATTTCCAAAGGGAGAGTGTTCCAAATGTTCCTCTGATGATAGCATTGATGATGATGATGATGATGATGATGATGATGATGATAGCATTGTGATTTGTTATCAAGCATCAGAAAACTACAGTATGAAGTTGAATTGAAGGCAGAACTAATCTTGATAGAAATCATAATTTCCCATCACTGCCATTACTATTTACCTGATGATGAAGCAGACCAGTCAGCCAATCACAGCTACCGTCACATGAACGTAGAAAAATGAACCTGCTACTCATCAGGACGTCGCCGCTTACCTTGCTCTCTCCTCAGAAATGGCCCATGCGTTCTCTGCTCTACTGTGGCAGTGTGGGAGAGCTGCTGTCAGGAGTCCCAACCAATCACACGTCTCCACCTGGACGGGATCAGACACGCCCACTGAGCCCCACTTTAGAAGGAGACAAAGAGTAGCGGTGGGATGAGACGTACCTTTCACCATGTCTGATTTGATCTGTCAGATATTGTGTTATACTTCTGATTAATGGCAAAGGACACACAACGAGTAGCCTTTTAACTATTAATTTAAAAGGTTAATTACAGTAAATCACCCTATGTCATTAATTCACAAAAGCAATACTCTGTAAATGACTACTGCTTTAGATGGAGATAAAATACATGCATTTTGTTTATTTAAATACTAGGTTAAGGCTTTAAATTACCTAAGGAGACTGGTAAGTTTTGGCTGTGACTGTTAGGATTGCCTTCATATTTTAAAAGCCATTTGACAGGTTGTTATTTTATTTCACTTTCCTTCATCGTTGAGGTTAAAATACCTGATAAAAATTGCTGGTTCTTTTTTTATTTTTTTCCATGTCTTGATTAAATCACAAAGTGATTTGTTGTGTACATGCAACACATATGTAACTCCAAAGAATCTGCATGCACACAGAAAAAACATGGCGAAAGTGACATGTGACACATAACACACACACACACAGGTTAATACACACAACACAGGCAAGGGTTAGAGTCATCCTTGTTGACAAAATTCCATCATTATCTGAGAATTAGACAGCAGGATGTCAGGAATGGATTTAATTTAAGGAAACGAAGAGGCTGCCTCACTTGAGGAATTACACCGCTGTTATTTATATTAGAAACATAAAACACAAATCATCACACGGTGGAACACTGTGTAACTCTTTATCTTGATTTACAGTTTGTACAGTGTTGTAGTTTTATTTTGTCAGACGTTACTTTCACAGTATGGAAGATTTCTGTCACTGATGTGCTTTTGGGAAAAAAAAAACAAATAAAATTTTAACTTTGTTAGGGTCTTCTTCATTTTATTTAGATGGTTTTGGTATCAGATACAGTATGTATCTCTGTGTGTGTGTGTGGGAGGGAGTAAAAGGACGGACAGACAGATCAGCAGTAAGGGAGGGATTGTTGTGGGAACAGGGCAGCTGTCTGTTCAGCTGTGGAACTCTGACCACTTCATATCTCTGCAGTAATGACCACTTAGTTTTCATTACAAGCCCACAGAATGTACCCTTTTGCTTTTAGCAACACACGATTTATGAAAACAGGGTGTGTGTGTTGCATTCACAAAGGCAAAAATAATCCACTCAGTTGAGTGGGTGAAACGAGCAGCAAGTTTTGGGCATGGATTAATTATTTTGTTAAATTCATTTCTCTGTTTAATGCCTTACAAATCATCCTCATTATTCTCTTCTCATGTCAAATGGAGAATCGTAATGTGAACACTGCCCCTCCAAAACAAGTGCAACCAAGAAGACTCTCATTACGCTTTCCTCTGCCAAGGCTGAATAAGTCTTCCTTCCATTTGATGCATCCCAACTGCTCAGATGGGAAGAACATGGAAGCTCACAGAACGGATGAGGACCAGCACAGGATTTGAACCCACAACCTTTTTGCTGGGTAACAGTATGAAACACTGTGCTACCATGCCCTAACAAAAAAAAAAAAAAAAAAAAAAAACAGGAAATGAATATAGTAGAAATAGCTTTATTTGTCATGAAAAATGGTAGTTTAAGCACACCTATTGAGCATCATGGGATAAATAATATTTTTTTTCATTAATATTGAAGAAATTGAATCTGAGAAATTTGAAGAAATTGAATTTGAGGAAATTGGCAAATATATGGAAAAGGCCCTATCTCTCAAAGTTAAGAAATTGTTTTTAAAAATTCTTAGTTTGGCACCAAAACTGTCATTGTAATCCTGCTAAACAAGTTAACCAATGGATCCAGTCAAAAACACTAAACAAAGCCTCCTTGGCAGAGGAAACATACCTATCAGGGAGGGGTCAATCAATCAATCAATCAATCAATCAATTAACCAACAAATCAATTAATTAATCAATCAATCACAGTCTGTGCAGAGGTCTAATCACCAAATAAGTGGAAACACCAGTGCTGGTATTCAGTCAGTGTGAAGGGTCTTAAAGGACCATACTGGGTGGTTTTGCATATTTGGAGCAATAGTGGAACAATACATTTTCAAATTGTTTTTTCTGCCTTCCAGGCAGCCATTGGATTCAGTTCATTCTAGTACGCTATAAAAAATAAACACAAAGAAACCTATCTCAAATTACCTTGAGATAGGTAATCTATCATAGCAAATAATGTGATGTTATTATTTTTTGACAAACTTAATTTAACCGATCTTTGACAGAGAAATTGACAGAAAATAAAGCAACCATGCCTTCTACATGTGAATATGCGTGTTAGCAGGCAAAACATTGAATTTTAAGGTGGGTGTATCACTTGAACGTTTGATTTTGGAAGATTAGTGGATTTGGCAAAACAACACAAAAACTAAAATATGGTTTTATATTTAAAAAAATGGTTGGCAGTAATGTAACGTGCATGCAAGTAGTATTTATTGTGCTCAAACATGCAAAACCACCAATATGGTCCTTTGAATAGTGAAGACTTTAAAATCATTTAGATTTTGGATATCTTAAAAAAAAATACCACAGCAAACTGCTTGAATTGATTGACTTTGAGAAATACAGGCTAGTGTGGATGTGGAATTACCAAATTGTCACATTACATCAAACGTTATAGTACTATCATTTCTAAGCTGCTACATGTCTTAAAATCCCACCTGGATGCTCTTTATATCAGCTTTATTTTTGCCTGATCATTTTCTTTTTTATAATTTTTAGCTTAATATATCCAGAGAGTACACTTGCTATTTCTGTGTTTGGCTGTTAAGCCTTGAGGGCACCTTGACACTGTTTGTTGAGGGATTTTCCCCAGTTTCCCCCTCATGGATTTTCCCAGCCAAACCTTGAATTCTAATCACCAAACTGATGGCTGCAAGCCCATCTCAGTTTGAAGGTTTCATTGTTGCTGCATCCCATGTGTAAAATCGAATCTTTTGGTCTTATTTTGCAAAGGCAATCTAGGCACACACACACACACACACACACAAAACAATGTTTTATGTTTAGCAGATTTGGCAATCAAACTGGGAAAGTGTTTGTTGAGCCGACTCTTTACGGTAAACCAAGTGAGATGACTCCTAACAGCAAATGAATTTTAAGTTACGTTTGGTTGCTTTTAGTTTTACTTTTAAAAGGAAAAAGATCCAACAATTTTTCTTTTGTTTGTAAGGAGGCCTTGTTGATCTACAGGGTTAAAGCAGTGTTGATGTTTGCCCAATGATTCACCCATGACTCAGAGACTCAGCACTGAGGTGGTTGCTTAAAGGACCATTTCAGCCATTTTGCATGTTTGAGTCTAATATATTCAGTTTTCATACAGTACATGTTACGTTAATGACAATTATTTCCCAAACCGTATTTCAGCTTTCCTGATATTTTGCAAAATCTCTTAATCTTTCAAAATCAAATATTCAAGTGATACACCCACCTTAAAAATCCATGTTTCTCCTGCTAATAGTTACACAGCCTTATGAAGTCATGGTCCTTTAAATTTTTCCATAAACACAGGTCTTCTTTTGGGACTATATTCCACGGTGGAGACATACAGTACATTCACTCCATGCTTCTTATTGCACTGAAATGCTAAAATTATGTAACTTCAAAAAAATCTGAATGCACATCTTGTTTGCAATGATGGATTACCTATCCCAAGAACATTTCAAGTATCAAAGAGTTGATTTTAATAGCGTACCAGAATGAACTGAAACCAATGGCATCTGGAAGATAGGAAAAATTTTTTAATTCACCATTCCAGTAGTATGCTTTGGGAAATGATTGTCAATAATGTTACATGTATGAAANTTTAATTCACCATTCCAGTAGTATGCTTTGGGAAATGATTGTCAATAATGTTACATGTATGAAAATTTAATATATTAGGCTGAAACATGCAAAATGGTCAGTATGGTCCTTTAAGTGAGTTTGAATTGATGGAATTTATTGAACCTGAAAGACTTTTTAACTCAGTTGCTGAGATATGTTTGGTATGGGATTAAAATGCTTCATGTTAGCAACATTTCAAACAGCCTCACTACTGAATATGTACAAGCAAGATAAGAATTCTTAGCATTTATGATGATTTGCATTTATTTATTCATACAAAGTTGAAAGGAATTGAATAAGTGAGCCGGATGTGAGCTGATTTGTTAGGTTGGAACGAATAAATTTGCTTACATGAACTGAACACAAACGTAAGAGTAATATCCAGAGCTAAAATTACTCACAGATCTTCTTTTTCATAAAACTTGGATTTGCTTCTAGTAAGATGAATTCAACTTTGGCTGAGTATTTTATTATATGATGTGCAGATAATACATTGATTAACTTAGAGATATTGCAGCAACTAAATCACTCAATTCCATTTGTAGCGAAAAAATTTCTAACTAACGCACTTGGTCATCTCACTACAAAAGATAAAAGAGATTTCCAAAAGATGTTCACAAGCATTAAAATGCCAGAAGACCAGATGCTGCTTATCACTGGGTTGGATGAAAGTTTTGTGATCTATTAAGGAATTACAACAGCGTATTGATGTTGATGCCTGCTCTTTTTTTTTTTTTTTTTNTTTTTTTTTTTTTTTTTTCTAAGCCATATTCAGGTTTGTGAATAACTATGAAATGATCCAGCAGCTCAACAGAAATGTTTCCAGCCAACTGAAGTGTCTTGTTTCCTTCCCTTTTGGTGTTTGTAGTTTCGGTGTACTCAGTTTACCATTTGTCATATTTTATTGCTGTATGATTACACTGTAATAACACAAACGAAGGAGAATGTGCTTCTCCACACGGATGAGAGCCCAGACTAACTGAACTCATATTCCAGTTGAACAAGATGGGCTCAGCTCCACGGGAAACAGCCCAGTGTTCAAGGCTAGCCCTATAAATCTCTCCAGAGGGGTGGGGAGGTGGGGGAGGCTGCCCCCATTTCCCATGTGTAGTGATGACTAATTTGGAGTCTGACTACTAAAGCAGACTGAGTTTAATGAAGGAAAGGAGAAGCCAGATGCTGGTTTGGTAAAGCAACTGACAGAAATCAGCGAGTACATCAATCTATATACAGCTAAACACCTAAAAACATGGAATTTAGAGCTTTGAGAAGTTCTGCAGGAAATGTGCAGCATGTTTGAACATGTGGGAATGAAAGAGCAAGAATTACACTCTGGAAAAGATATGCAGAGTTGTGAAATTCCACTCAAGATTACTGAAGACTTGAATTGATATTTGATATTTTTTTTTAGACATTCCCAGCATCATACTGGGTTTACTTTGGATCAGATTAAGACATAGCAGTAAATAATACTTTTTAAGCTGAGTTTACTTTAACCCAACTTTATTTGTCACCCATAAAAAAAAAATTGCCTACATCTCATTTCATGCAATTGCACTGTATTGTTTTTATAGTCATATTTATCTGTATTTTCACTGAAATATAAGGTTTATCTGAAATTGACATTTCAATTTCCAGATAACATTTCAGATGTCCATGATTTCTGTAAATTGACTAAACTAATTATTACGCTGGACTTAAATTAAGAGAGTGCATTATGACTTGTTTAGAACACAAGTCTTAACCTCAAAGTTTAAGACTTGTGACTTGACTTGGACTTGTCAGTCTTGACTTGTGAACTGAGTTGTGATTTGCCTGTTTTGACTGAGGACTTGACTTGGGACTTGAATGCCAAGATTTTAGACTTATACTTGCAAAACAATGACTTGGTCCCACTTCTGGAAGTAAAGTTACAAGTTTAGGACTTGTGACTTGACTGTCTTGACTTGGGACTAGACTGCCAACATTTCAGACTTGCAAAACAATGAAATCTACAATACATCTACAATCACAGGTAATATTTTACTTCCTAACATTCATAAATTCCACCTGCATCTAATCAGCAAGAACTGAACCCACTAATGTGGGTATGTGGAGCAAGATGCAACTTTGCACACACACACACACACACACACACACACATTAGGTTATACATGTTATATATTATAGTGAATTATATAACATTACCTTAACTTTTTTTATTTAAAACTTTTTTTTTTTTTTTTTAGATGGAGATAAAAAGGAATTCTCAAGTTTCTAGTTCATCAGAAACTTCTACTTTTATTTGTGTTCCCTCCTCATCATAAACATCAAAATTTACAGCCTGATTTATCAGGACAGTTACCTCACAGGTGCAACAGAAGGGAGGATCTCCACCAAAAAGCCCTGTTTACCTTCACAGTATGTGTGTGTTCATGTGTTCTCATCCATGTTTTCTATGTAAAGACAGCTATTTATGCCACTGGACCTGCTTCAAGGCAGACAGCATCCAAACTGGCTGGCCCCTTAAACCCTCATGCTGGGAGATAATCAACATATTTCCACTATCTCCTGCTCATTATGGCCGGTACATGCTGATTGCAGGCTGGATTTATGGAGCTCTGTGGCCACACTCCCCCTGCTTTGGCCGGGCCTTTTTGGAACTGGGTAGAAGTCAAGAGAGAGGATGACAGCGAGGAGGAGGAGGATAAGTGGAGAGAAGGATGAAGAGGAAAAAGGGAGGGAAGTGGGGAAGAGGGAGACATTCGAGAACGGCCTGCTGGACAGCAGAGAAAAAAGAAGAAAGGAAAAGAAAGATGACAGGACAGAAGAAGAGGATGGTGCTGAGAATACCAGAGTAATATTTGCAATGAATCTGCTTAGTTAGACGGGACATTCTGATGTAGTTTTGTCCAAGAACATGCAGAATACTTGTTACAAATGTTTGTTTTGAACATGAGTTTCAATTCAAATAAAGCTCTCTGCTGGCTCATTTGGAGTAAACTGGGAAATAACATCACTTCCTGCAGTGATGAGAGCAAACTCTTATGCTTTCTTCCTTATATTATCTCAGTCTCCATCACTTCTGTTTCCAAGGACAACAATCACATACATTTTTCACAGTAATATATATATAGATATATATATATATCTATATATATATAGATATATATATATACACACACACACATAGGTACATATATATACAGTATATATGATATACAATATCACTGAAAGACATCAATGAATGACTAGATGTGTCCTTTTACAAGACAAAAAACTTGTAATTTTTAAAATGCAAGTTTTGCAGACAGCAGCAGAATGAAAATAAAAAATTCAAAATGTGTTTAAATGATTTTGAAGTTGATTTTCCATGTAGAACAGCAAATTCCATAGATTGGAGAAGATCCAGAAAAATGTGAAGCTATATTAATTTACAAACTTTACAAAATTTACCTTACTTGATTCAAAACATTTCCAACAGTTTATGAACTACTTTAATTTGATACACTAAAAATCCTGTATAAAGAATTAAATACTATCTCAGTCTGGGAATTAGAACCAGAACAGGATGCCAGTTAACAAATGACCTCTACTGCCACCATGTGGCGCCAGATTGACTGGCTGAAAACTTTTACAGAAATACTTTTTTTTTTTTTTTNCTTTTTTTTTTTTTTTAATTATTGTCTATAACTCATGCAACACAGAACCAGGAGAATGTCAATTAAAGCATAACTTCTGGATCCTTGACGACAGAGTTTGGACAAAATAGGAAAAGTTAGGGATTTTGGCATCATAGTTTTTAATAATATAATCTCAGATCAAGTACGACAAATTCATAAATCTAATATTACATAATAATACAGCCAAACAACAGAAACGACAAAGAAACTTAAAGGACCATACCAGCCAGCCATTTTGCACGTTTGAGTCTAATATATTCAATTTTCATCCATGTAATGTTACTGACAATCATTTCCCAAAGCAACTTAATGGAGCGGTGAATTACAATTTTTTTTTTCTACAGTACCTTCTAGACTGCCATTGGTTTCAGTTCATTCTGGTACACTATTAAAATCAACTTATTGATACTTGAAACATNTTTTTTTTTTTTTTTTGCTTAAGAAGTTTCGTAATTTTAGCGTTTATGCGCGATAAAAAGTGTGGACTGAATCTGTCTCCACCAAGTAATATAGTCCCAAAAAAAGACCTATGTTTATTGAAAAATTTAAGCAACTGTGAGGCAGCGTAACTATTAGCAGGTGAAACATTGATTTTTAAGGTGGGTGTATCGCTTGAATATTTGATTTTGAAAGATTAAGAGATTTTGCAAAATATCAGGAAAGCTAAAATAGTTTTATCCTTTGGGTAATGATTGCCAGTAATGTAATATGTATGAAAATTGTATATTAGGGTCAAACATGCAAAATGGCCAATATGGTCTTTTAACCTCACTTTACCTTTAAAGTGATTTTAAAGGTGCATGCACCATTTCACCTTCTATCCTTGAACAGTATTTTACTCCATCTTATGTGACCAAAAAAAAAAAAAAAAANAAAAAAAAAAAAAAAAAATCAGCATTGATGTAGGCGAGTTAAGAGGAACCCTTAAATCGAGTTACGTTAATGTACTAAACATTACAATTCTATAATGGGGAGGACACTGGCCACATTTTCAATAGGAGGGAAAATTTCATACCTTAACCTGGTCTCACATCAGAAGTTGTTACAAATGAATCTTGGTGATTAAGAGATAAATTATGAACAGTTTGGGACTTGAGAAAAATTCACCAATAAGACTCCTTCAGCTGGAGGAGGTCTGGACAGGTTTTTGACATCACAGAGTTATCCTGAAAAACGTGAAGAAAAAGATCAGGAGACAGAGAAAATCATGGCAACAGCTGAACAATACAACATACAGAGACTGTATGAAGGCACAAAAGCAGAGGAGTCATCCAGACTTAAGTGCTTCTGATTTTTTTTTTTTTTTTTTNTTTTTTTTTTTTTTTTGGAATGCATTATAGGTGTGAATTCTTGTGAACGGAAAAAGAAATACAATAATAAATATTCTTATGAGCAATATTTATTATCACTGGAAATTACTAAGTGTCATGCTTTGCTTTCAGTTTTCTACTGTACGTTTCCGAATTCCGATTCTCTATGGAATATGCATGCATGATGCATCTACTACTGAAAACTGACCTTATTGTGCTTTATAAAGTATATTCAAATTCATTAATATCACAGTGCTCAACAGTATCTGGGCCAATAAAGGGCAATTTTAGCATAAATGATCTCTTAGCATTAAGGAGTTATGTTAATCACCCGTTTGACAAAAGCTTTATCTGTGTATCATTAAGGTAACATTACACGTGCACACACTTCAAGTAATTTCAGGTATGAATGATTCAACACAATGCAATCATAAATAAAAAAGAATTGTCTCAAGGTAGCGTTTGTCACAGGATGTGATTTAAAAGTATAAAGTAGTCTAGGAGCCATTAAAATGTTTTGAATGATGAATGTAGTGGCTAGAATATGGGATGTAGCAATAACAAACAAAAAAAAAAAAAAAAAAAATCAGCAGGGGTTATTATAAGAAATGCTGTCTTAAGGCCTAAGATGCTGCTAAAATGGTGCTACAGTTGTGTCCGAGTTAGCCGACATCTAAAAGTGAACTGCTACATTCCCAATTCTACCCGTCATTCACGACAAATCACATTTCATGGCTCTTGCATATAGAACTTCAACACATTTCAATTCATGAAATGTGCATAGGCTTTATATGAAATTACAAAAATATACAAATATGATCTCAACTGTAGGTTCTGTCGGTAAAAAAAAAAAAATCATATTCGATATGCTTTGGATAAATACAAGTATTTCAAAGTGTNTCGGTAAAAAAAAAAAAATCATATTCGATATGCTTTGGATAAATACAAGTATTTCAAAGTGTGAGGATGATGGTGCAAACAAAATTTTGCTTTTGTAATGGACTAGTGCTTACATGGCTTTAAAATGCTTCAACATTCTAACATAATCATGTCAGGTCGACGTCACTTTGATTGGCTCAGCATTTGAAAAGCACATGAAAATATAAGGACAACTGCAACTCTAGCAACAGGAATATTTAAGGTGTAAGACATAGGGCACTTAATTGAAAATATAAACTGAAAAGCATGTTTTTCAAAAGCGATTTTTCAAAATACCTGCAACTGAGACATGGATGTGTCAAACTACACTTCAAATAAAGTTGAACCGTAAGGGTAGAAAGACGTATCACAAGGATCAAGATGCAGTGATTCAGGCTCATTTGGTGTTTCTGTGCAGGACCCACAAGGGGACTTTCCACCTTTTCTACTTCTGATGCCTTGTCCTGGCTGTAATTGGTTCCAAATATCACATAGCTGGTTGCATTATCAGCCAGTTGCGCTGTTTTCCTGCCCCTCATTGATGATGCAACAAGTCATGTGATATTTGGGCCAAGCTGGACCACGGGAAAGCATCAGAAGTAAAAGAGACAAAAGACAGTTTCTTAAGGACTTCTTAAGATGATTGTTTCCTGAAAAAAAAAAAAAAAAAAAAAAAGGTTTTGCTGTTGTAACGTACTTTAGAAAATAAGTTAAGTAAAAGAAAGTCTTTGGGAGCAAGTATAAAACTAGCTTGGGTTTTAGAGGCTCTGTACCATTCAACAAACCATAGTAAGTCACAAGCAAAAGCACGGCTGTGAGTCCATTATGAAGCCATAGTACAAGACCACAAATACACACTAAAACACTTGCACACACAGGCACACTTCTCTGCTTTCACGATGACAAGAAATGGCAGGATGTGATGCTGAGGTCACCAGGATGGTCAAGAATTCCAAGATTCCAAAAAATTATGTTGAACAGTTGAACTGTTGCACAAATAGTTCTGAGAAGCTTTTATGCAACAGGATTAAAAAAAAAAAAAAAAAAANTAAAAAAAAAAAAAAAAAAAGCACATATTAAAAAGACACATTACTATGCAAATCAATCACATACTGTCACTGGAAACACATTAACTTCAATTGAGAAAAGATGAACACCTCTACAGATGCTGAAAACACAAACAAATTACTAGAGATGACTGAATCATATTTTTGCCTTTTCTACATGTCAAGTAAAGCCAAATGGAACTGAAGCTGCTCCATCGCAAAGTCCAAATGGCTTTTCTGTTTGTTTGCGAGGGGTGCTGTGCGTTTTTCCGGCTGGGTGCCTCAGATGGGAACACAGATGTGAAGCCATGTAGTCATGCAGAAAAGTTCTGTGTTGAGGTGACGGAGCTGAAGAAGATTGTTGATGCTGTAATTAAAATCACAGACACGTAACGGAGCTCATTATGCTTCAACAGTGACATCATTGTACCAAATTACATGTAATATCAACTTATCCAATGAAAAAATAAATGGGTATTTATTCAGCTGACAATGAAATGAGGCACTTGAGAACTTCAAGGGGTTTGTGTGCAATATATGTCACTGCTCAGGATATGTTAACTACTATAGTCGGTGCATGAAGTGGGAAGATACTCACTGGCCAATGGTGACCAGCACACGGATAAGGGGAGTACTGGTACTTTTATTTATTTCTTTGTTTATTTGGCAGGGATGAATGCATACAGCATTACCACAGACAAATGTGGAAAATGCAATTATTATAAGACGTCTAGCTTAAGCTAATTTGCAGTCCTTGTCCCTGGTCAGGCTTTTAAGGACAATAAAACAAATTTTTTTTTTTTTTTGTCCACTTCAAGCACTGACTATAGTTAACACAGGCGAGATTGGCCACTTTGTATCATTGTGCGTTTTCAGTGTAATGGAACACAGTACTGACCTGGAAAGCCTTAAAAATGCCAAATCCTCAAAGAAAGCATGGTGGGTAACAATGTCCTTTCTGGAAACAAGACAGCATGTGTGAAGAGTCAGATCCTTCTTCTCCTTCTGCGCTTTGTTTCCAGAAACACCATGATGGCAGTTGAGGATATGTTGTACTCAATCTAATTGGGCTGTGATGGACACAATCTTTTCCCACATCTGAACACCCACTGACTTGTTTTTGTGTTATACATCTATATTAGCAGCTAGAAGGCTAAGAAGCCATATAAAGACACCAACAATATAGGAACAAACAAAGTGGTCAACAAAGTGGTTTCTATTTATGTTCAGCCTCACGGGACATAATTCTCTTTCAAATATTATTTTCTCTGTCCTTTCCTGAGGTTTTATGCTTGTATCTTTTCAAGAAAAGCAATTTTTTTTTTTTTTTTTTTTACACATTTGTCTATGTCTTATCTATTGTAGTTGCAGAATAACTTGTATGAGCTCCTTGTGCATTAAAGCTCCTCAGTCTCTCAGCTTCAAACCATGACTGACATATGGACAGAGCAAGAGACTCCTCTCTTCCAGCATACCTACTGTGTGCTTGTGTACAATAAGATGCGCCCTTTCTCCGCAAAAACATTTGTAATAATCCCAATCAAATGCTCGTGTAAAATAACAACACCAGAACTCAGTGCTATAGACCTTTGGAACAAAATGTCAACACCTACTACACAAAAGATCTTCATCTGTAAGATCCAGACACACACACACAGGAATTGCATCCTGCCTCTTCTGCTTGTTATAGTGCTTCTTCCCTAGTTGAGATTAAAAGTGCGCATATGTGAGATGTGCTGTGTGCATCGTATGTAGAAGAATGAAAGAATCACAAGGCCGTCTCTTGAACCATGTGACCTGCCAGTCGGCATGATGTCAGGGAACTCTCTGTTTCCTCGTCTTCTTCCTCTGTCTGTGCTCTCTCACTCTCTGCTTCTTTGTCCTCTGTGACCATCTCCTCTTTGGAGTAAGCTGCTCCGTTGCTCTCTTTTTTGGCCATCTGATAAGGCTGTGTGTTGACTGGTTTGGGCTGGTAAAGAATATTAAAAAAAATAAAGAAAAATGTCTTGGGTTAAGCTGGTACAAAGCCGGAAAATAGGAAAACTATAAATACAGGAAAACTGCAAAAGTGAGCATACCCTGTGAGGCAGGGGAGTGACACAGCAGAGCTTCTCTCTGTAGCGCTGCGGCAGAAAGAAAAGGAGTTTACCCAGGACCGGGTACACTGTTCCCGGGGTCAGATCCTTCTCCTTCATCGGTCCTGCCAAAAGGAAACAAAACATTTATCCTGCCACAGAGAGAAAACTGGTTCCAAGAATCTTGAGAGCCACAGATTCACACTGGAATGTAGTTCGCTAAACATGGTGTGCACAGGTAATAATGTCAAGGAGTTTAACAGTTTAAGTGGAACTTTAAATCCTAATTGTGCTTATTCTGCTCATGTAAATCAAGCCTCAGCAGTAGTATTTAGTCTGTGTGTGTGTGTGTGTGTGTACCTGTTAGGAAGCTGACTATCAGTCCTACCACCACAACAGTGGTTGAGTTATGAGCACTGTACCACATGTAGGATAAGGAGTAGAGCGCCTCCAAACCCATTGGTCTGAGGAGGGCATGAAAGATGGAAACAAAAGAGGAGGAAACGTCAAAGAAAAAAGGATTTGCTGAACAGAAGATAGAAATTTTTTGTAGTTCCCTCTGGTGGGAATTGCATGTATGACATCTACTGACCCTCATACAGTATCTTACAATAGGTAATGAGCTAGTCACAGATAATAATGCCATTCTTTTGGTCTAATCCTTATTATGAAATGTGTAACTAAATTAATAATATACATAATAAGCAGAGAAATCTGTTGTGGATGGGAGTCTTAGTGATAGGTGATCTAAAATACATTCAACACAACTGAAATGTTCCTCTTTCTCCCTATGTTACTATTGCTTTCTACTGTGACATCCAATAAAGCACAAACATAAAGAAATCTTACTAACGGAGAATTATTTCTTAGTATTACTCCTTTGTCTTCTCTGCTTTTGTGTTTTTCTGTTTTTTTAACAAAACCTAAAAATGTTTAGAAATGTCAGTAGTATTCCTGTACCTGGGCTTAGCTGTGACAGAGCTGAGCGTTGTCATGACGGCGGTAGTCATGTTGCCGAGTGGAAGCAGAGCGGTGGCATTGAGAGGTGGCACAGGAGTGGAAGTTGAGATTCGCATCACAAAGCTGCCAATGCCGATCCAGAAGGCCATGGCGAGGCCTGCGACTAAACCGACCACGGCACCCTGAGATAGTAACCAAGGAGGTGAACATGGAGGAGGAAGAGGAGGAGGGCTTTTGGCTGTTTTTGGGAAATGAGCAGCAGGACAGTGATGTCCTTTTCATTTCCATCTGCCTTATTGTCTTTTAACGCACTGAACTAAAGCCAGGCCAGTTGGGAGACAATCAAATTCATAAATCAATTCCTAAATTAAAGAAAATGACTCACTATGGAGTTTGCCCAGGGGAAGAACATTCCTAGACAGAAGAGGCCCAGAAGGGGGCCTCCCACCATGCCGAAGATGCTCAAGGCTGCCTGGGGGGCACAGAGGAAGTCACGGTGCAAGTCAGTGCAATAAGCTATTAATATTAAGCTGCTGATATCTAGAGTCAAGTACAATGTACAGCTGCATAACATTGAGAAAAATAAGAAGACTACAGAAAATAAGATCTCAATATAGTTACCTGCAGCACAGATCCCATTACAGAAGCAAGATAGGCCATAGCCAGACACACCAGCCCGTAGACTAAAGCTGTGGAGCAGATAATAAAGAAAATGAGAACACAGACTGCAACTGGAAGAAAGTTTTGAAAGCTTTGTTTTGATATGCCATCAGTCAGTTAACCACTGCACTAGCTGGACTGCATGGATCAATAATATTAAATTTAAAGAGAAGAATATTTGAAATAGTATTTGATAGTAAAAGTAGCATTTTACTATTTCCAGGTCCATTGTTTGTTTGCTGTGTGTGAAGCTTCATGTGTTTTGTAGGAAAAGCAGAACAGCTAAATGTTTCACGACATCAGATTAGTCTGAAAATATGGGATTAGTGTAGAGGAATTCAGTGCCAACTCCAAATTTTACTCAATTCACTCACTACTACTGAGCCCATGTGGTGTTTGTGTGCATCTTTTTGAGTGTGGAGAGATCGATCACTTCCACAAAAAAAAAAAAAAANAAAAAAAAAAAAAAACAACTCTAAAATACAGAATGAGAATAATTTAGATTCATCCACCTTATCAGTTTGTTAAAGAAGGTGTTCATACATCACTGCCAAATGAAAAATGGGGTATATTACAGAATGCTAAATGACTAAAATGCTGGAGGGCTAAAGACTGCATACACTCTAAAATAATATAAATACAAAGCAGTCTTAAATAAGACCTAAGGGAGAAAAACCACTTATCTTACCAAGTCCCTTGGACAGCAGTGTGGCTTTGGCTTCAGTCATGGCTGGAAAATGAGGTTTAATCAGGTCCTCCATTGTTACTGTTGCTAGTGAATTGAAGGCAGATGAAATGGTGCTGGAGGGACAAAATATGGCATTGAATGAGTAATTGTTTTAAAAAAAAAACAAAACAAAAACACAATATATATGTGAGATGCTACATTATCAGTAACTTTCTGAGCTTGATAAATTCCATCATTTGATGCTGAGCTGATGACGGTGGAAAAATAATCTCAGGATTTCATATTCAAGTTTCATTGAGCGCCAATGAAGCCCACATGCTAATGGACAAGAGTCTTGATTAAACGATAATAATCTCAGCAGCAAAGATATGCTTCAGAACAATGAAGGTGGTAAGCGATAAGGAGTTTGTATTCACTGGTGGCATGTGAGGTGGTGACTGAGGGTGCATTGTGACCTGGAGCAATGATTTGCTGTATGCATGCAAAAACATGGGCCAAAAATCCACTGAAATCTTGACATGGGAAACTTTCCAGGATGTTCTGTGGTGTAGTAGAAGAGATCATGCACAAACAAACACAAATTTGCCATAACAAGTGTGTGTGACCAGCGCTTGGACCAGATTTATTATTCTATGATCATGTCACAACCTAAGCAGATTGGGAATTTTGAATTAGTTTCCTAAATTCTTCAGGCTGGCTTAAATGAAACTTCTTGTTGTCCGACAGAGAAAACACAGAAAATGACCCTTTACTTTACTGCCAGACAAGGTTTGCTATGTCACTTACCTGAGAGCTCCACTGAAGAGACAGGCCACAAACAGCCCTGGAAGCCCAGGCAGATCCCTGAACACATCCATCACAAAGTACAGCACCATCTGCAGAAAGAAACATGGTATTACAGAGACATAATGGACCCAACCAAAATCAGACAGTAACACCTCTGGGTGCTGGTTGAAGGTTAATAAAACATTTTTAATCTTAACTGTTCTACAAAATACAGGAAATGTATGAATTTCCACAGTTACAATATAATATCCTTTTATAAGAAAAGGATCTGACTTCTTTAATGTTGATTTTTTTTTTCTTTTTTTAAACAGGTTGTGGAACTGTCCTAAATCTTTTTTTTCCCCCCACAATTAAAGACTTGTGGAAACAGTGTTGATCAGCTCTCACCTGGTCGTTGGTTTTGACATAGCCCTTGTCCAGAGGGCTGTCCTCTCCATAGCGAGCAAACATAACCAGACCCATCATACAACCCAGACATAATACAATCTGCTGACAGGGGAAAACAACGTAACAAGACCTGGAAGGACAGGAGGGGTGAAAATAAAACGTTATAAGTTAATTTCCCAGTAAATGCTTTACAGACATGGCTACAAATAGGCCAGGGCCACAAAAAACGCAGCATACAAGGAAAACAAGATAACCGACATCATAAGACATCGTCAAGTAGCATTTTACATGATCTGGCATTAATATAGCTTATTGTTACTAATCAACCAGCTTCTAGACAAGTTCTGAGCAACTGATCCTACTGACATGACAGCCTCCTCCTCTGAGCGGGAACTGAGGTATCTCTGGACCTGGGCCTGGTTGACCCCGTACAGCGCCAGCATCAGGAAGACTCCGCCCACACCTAGCGTCCAGAAGGTGTGGCGCTCCAGAGGGTCAGGGTTCAGGCTAGACGGGCAGAGTGTGAGATGCAGTAAGGTTTGATTCCTGGAGTACCCAATGTTTTTATCCGCAGGAACTCAACTCCCTTAATTAACTACAGTTGACTTGCAAGCTTATGAGGTTTTATAAAATGGTCAATCCATCATTATATTCCTTGACAAGTAAGACATTACTCGTCCCTGTTCTGATCAGAATCTTCAACAAGCATAACTGATGGGAATATCAACACATTGGCAAACATGAGATCGCTGGAATGCCCTTGTTTACACATGAAGACTCAAACTGTTTAAATGGCAAATAAGCCTATAAGGGATATTTCAACAACGTACAACATTTGTGCTGCTATCTTAGTACATTTCAGTCATCCAGAAATCTCATGTCTGGCCAACTGAATGCTGGGAAAGGTTCCAGGCCCTCTATGAGTGGATGGAAAATCATCACTAGGTTGAGGTAATGAGCAATACTCGTTTCTACTGCACTACAAAATCTCACGTCTACTCACTCTAGTCCAGCAATGCGGCTGCCATTGATGGCTTTCTTCCAGACCTCTGCTATGCCCCCTGCCTGGCTGGCTCCAACCACAATGACCGCCAATTGGCCTGCAAACATCACTATTGTCTGAAACACGTCTGTCCAAATCACCGCCTTCAGGCCACCCTAAGAGAGGGAGAGAGGAAGAGGGACACAGGTTTATATTTTAGTCATCAGCTTACAATGAGTGCAGGAGTAGATAATTTTCAGTTCTAAAAGATTACTAACAATCTGTATCAGTGTGCGAGGATCAAACCCTTGATGTGACAAAAAAAATGATAGCAGAAAAAGAAACGGGAACTAACAGGAAAAAGCAAAATATTCGAGAGAATTTCAGAGAAACAGAGGGAGAATATGAAGATGAGACTCAGGTTTGAAAGTTGAACATGAAGTTGTTGGGCACATTAAGGAAAATCCCTGATTACTGTCAATTCAGTGATGGGGATGATATATTTGACAGACAAATAATATGATAAATACTGGCTGCAAACCATCAAAATGAATTGAAACAACAAGCTAAACAGTGGTTGGTTCATAGACTGTGAGGGACAGACTTCAGAACGATTTAGTAGCTCACCAGTGCAGTATACAATGTGCACACCAATCCCATGGCTAGCACTGCCCCCCACAGGTCAAAACCAGTCACTGCAAGTGAACGTTAATGAAGACATTAGCAAAATAAAACACTGTTAATTACATAGTCTTTGATTTAAAACCCAGATACTCGAGTGAAAAAATGAAAAAAATAAATAAATAAAAGAAGCTATTATGGAGTGTTTACCTGCATTGAGGGCCAGAGCTGGAGCATACAGGACTACCCCCATGTAAATGACCTGCAGAAGCAGAGAATTACATTAAGTATACTGGTACTGACATTTCAACATTGGTGTTAAAAGCAAATAAAAGGCTGATCAACAGTAAGCAATATGTTCATCCTGGCTTGATCTAAGGTTATTAGTTCTATGAAAATATTCGGTTATACATCAAATTGTAACCTATGGGTGGTGGGTTTAGTTTGATAGGCTAAACAATATTAAAGGACTGAATAAACATTTTCCACATAACAGTACCAATCATTGTTTGTTTGTTTTTTTCTGAACTTATTGTTGGGGAATTTGACTAGCCTATGGACTTGCTTCAAGAACTGCTGATATTAGAAAAACTATTCAAGTTGTTTGAAAGTGTATGAGGGTTTTGAAACTGAATGAAGCACCACAAAATCTCACTGGAAAAGTATAGAAAATAATGATCTCAAGGTAACACAGACATAATTTTACAAGGGCCACTGTGACATTTCCAGTCATTATCTAATCATGTCACCCCCATGATCAGAAACATTTTCTTCATTTCTAATAAAATAAATTACGTTTTTGACAATAAACATGACTGCTTTTAGGACACAGACAAAGCTAACAGAGGCTGGAAACATGAAAGATTTTTTCATTCTTATTTAGAACGCATCGAACTCTGTTATACTTTTTGGAAGTTGAATATCTTGATTATGTACAAGGATTTGGTCACTTTTGAAAAATAGTGCCAAGTTTAACCCATGTTTAATGCAAAGACTGACGTGAGAAACAGAAGCCAATACAGCATATAAACAGGCTAATCAGATTAGACACACTGCCCTACAGTACGCAATCAACACGGAAACATCCACAACCCCAAAACAATGTACGCACAAAATATAAAGTATATTAAGATACCATCTGAAAGATGAAGGTCACAGTCCCACATATGCGAACCGTCTTGTTAAAGCGCAGCTCCAGATACTATCAAGAGGACAGAGAGGACAGGAAAAAAGACAAACCAAAAGAGTCATTTATTATACATGTAGTCTCAAAGTCAGTGTTATCCTGTGATTTATGGTCAATGCTGTGAATGTTTACTCTCAGGATAAGAATTTTAAGTTTAAGTTCCTTTATCAAAGCCAGATTTTCTTAAGTACTTGTCCTGTGGATGCGGAAAGTTACTTCGGATTCAAGATGAAAACACACAAAAAGACATAGACAAATGTTCTGAATGTTAATAAAGATGAGAGTTATGCTTGTATTGAGAAAGACAAACACTGAACAGTTAAAGTGTGTTGACAGTGAGATGACTCCAGCCATAACTCATCATTAAAAAAAAAAAGAAAACAAAATCTAAAGCACTACAGCATGATTATAAACATTTCTATGTTATTTTCTGTGAAAGGCCTTTATTCTGCAATTCCATATTTACCTCATAGGCACTGGACAGCTGCAACCTGTAGAAGACTGGGATGAATACATGGGCTGGGATGAGCAGGCCCAAGAAGTAGGAGCAGCCCAGAAACCAGTACTGAGTCCCGTATGTGTACACCTCAGACGGAGCGCCCAGGATGGCCACAGCTGACTGGAAAGTGGCCAGCAGTGACAGAGAAACAGGTAGGCAGCTCATGGAACGGTCAGCCATCAGGAATTCCTACAACAAGTAAAACATCATGGGTTTGTGTGTGTTGTCATGAGAGGGAAAAACTCCCAAAACCCAATACCATCGCCTTTTACATACCAACACCTACCTGCGTTGTGCGCTGACGACCCCCAGAGAAGGCGTAGAACAGGCCGATGCCAGCTGAGGCCACCAGCAGCAAGGCAAAGATGACATAATCCACCGTACTAAAGTGCATCTGGACGACCTCCCCCATGATGCTGCTGGAAGTGGGGAGACAGGGGAGTGAACGCTGCAGAAAGCACGGCCGCCGGGTTTGATCACAACGCCACAGAAAGTGCTCTCTCCATAGGGATGCTCACTTATACCTGGAGAAAGAGAAACACATCAGACAAAGTGAACAATTATGCTTTAAGACACCAAAATTTTGACCAAATTGATGCTTTGGGGTCAATTATTCAGCTCTCAGTGCAGCCTTTACATTTTAACTGGAAGCTCTAGACTATCAGAAGTGCCGATCTTCACGATCTTGAAAAATTGAGCAGTGCTATTCAAGCTCTGACGCAACAGAAAACAGATTCTTTAGGCAACAAAGAGCCAGTGGAAAGATGCCAGATGGTCCCTTTTATTGCATCTTCTATTGCATTTACTGCATTATTGCAAATAAAAAAAACAAATAAATGTTTATTGCATTCAAGATATGCACTGAATCCAAGAAGAAGAGAGGCAATGAGAAAATGATATTGTGTGACAAAATGCCTTAAAAAAAAGAGAAAGTATTAACAGAGTCTAGACGTAGTCCTTGTTAATGTGGCTTCTAGTCCTTTTCAATGCTGCTATAAGAAGACAATATATTAAAAAATATAACATATAACAATAATATTAAAAAATGGTGAAAACATTATGCCTAATACTTCCACTTACACACAGGGCTGTTTCGAGTGTCAGAAAAAATGTGTAACAGTTAGCGCAGAATGACTGCCTAGACACAAATTAAACAAATGTTTTCTTCTCTTCTCTGTAAAAGAAAATAAACTGTCAACTGAAAAACACAATTTTTCCTCAGTCCTAAATTTGGATTACAGAAAAAAGCTCTATAGATTCAACATTGGCTTACCTACTTCGATGAAAGAGCTTCCGGCTGGTTGACACACAGAAACTTCACTCACACTTGATGCTCGCCAAATGGGATTATAGTGCTTTTAGCCACCAATCACAACCGCTGTGGAGGAAAACAGGAAATTTAGCAAAATAATTCACAGCAGGTTAGCAGGTTAGATAGCAGGTTAGGTGAATTGTGACAGACTGGTACCCTGCCTCTCTCCCATCAAATGCTAGGATTGGTTTCAACCCCCCTTGACCCTGCACATGATAAGCGGCTATAGAGCATAGATGTGCTGCGCCTAACAAACCCATGAGAAACGTCACCTGTTACAATATTGTTATAAAAAAGTTCAAAAGCAGTGTAATCTTTTCCAAAAACAAACAGTTCTTCTTGCATGCAGAATATTTAAACAAAACATAACCTAATACCTTCTTATATTTTTACAAGAGATACACACTCTTTGTTTTTACATTTTGCACTTTAGGGGACGTTTTTATTGTCAGCAACAGTGAGCATTTTTGTAACCACAGTACGGTGCTTTCAGAGTTCTCACTGAGTCTGAATTACCAAAGTATTTCACAGAAGAGACCAAGTACAAAACATAATGCAACCAGTGTTTGACAATTTTACATGAAAATATGCCCAACAACTTAAAGTTTAAACTCTTAGACTGACATAGATTTACACTGATTATAACTCTTGAAAATAAATTTATACTGCAGCTGACTTACACATGCTAGAGCCAATGACAGTTGGTGCTGTTTCCTCTTCACGCTATGGACTTTCCCTTCACTTGTAAAGTTTTGGTATCACAACATTACTGTGTGATCGTGTTCCGTAAGTTCATGACAGAGAGAAGCCAATTTTTATCTTTAGGCTGGGGTAAAATAATCTCAAAGGTCAAAGAGAAACTAGCCTCACGAGTCTGGTGTTATAAAGAGACCCGACTGAGCTACTAAAGCTTCAAAAGTTACAGGACTTGGGCTGCTGCTCTAAAGGCCACAGGCAGGAATGTCAGGGTAACCTAGAGAAATCTGGGTTGGAATGTGAGTGATTAACGCACTGTTCTCTCTTAAGGACTGTTTTCACATCAGCAAAGCAAAACATTTAAAATTTCATCATTCAACATGCTGGCCACTGGAAATGGCAGCAAGAGGCAACGGTTTCAAATGACAAGACTTCAGCCCCTCTGAAAACTTATCTAATTACATCTGTAGAAACCAAAGAAATCTCTTCAAGGGCAACATGTGAAAGACTGCGAATATATGAGATTAGTGCAGGAGCGAGATGATCAAACCGAAGTAGAGTTCTGCAACAAAAGGTATGTCTGTGTGATATTCCTGAGCTGGGCTGATCAAGTCCTGGCCAGCAAAATCTGACCCTGTTAAATCCCCGAATAATCATTATACCTCATTTTCTCTGACCTGAGTTATGACTACCATTGGAAACAGAGAGGAAACTACAATGAAACATTTTTAATGACTAAAAATAGGTGTTTGATTCTTCTTTAAGTTTCCCAAGAGCCCAACTGAAAAGCATTTATTGTTTGAAAATACTCTATTAATATGCAAACTAAACTGCCTTGTTCTAAGCTCTGTGGTGTCTTGATGAAAAGACTATAAGCACATTAGCGCTATATTGAAAAATCTAGTGCAATAGAAGATTAATAATCATCTCAATATGAAAAACAGCACATGATCCTTGCATAAACTCTTGCAAATTTTAAAGAATCATTAATAATTCTAGCCTTAGGAAAGTTACCCATCAATCAATATCAACAATAAATGAACTGTCAGTGCTGACCTGAATAGTTTAGCTTCACTCATCACAACTCTACATTGATTTTTTTTTTTCCACAGAAATGCCTCACTCAGCATACACACTCACACCACAACATCCCACAATCACACTTCTGGTCCTATTTTGACACTGTGTCAGAGAAGAGTTGCATTTGACTGCAGGGCTTTCCACTTCTAAAAATAGAATACTCAATTCACATTTTCATGCAATTTTCACAAACATTCTTGTATTATTTATATTAGATAAACCCAAGATAGTTCCTGACACCAACCTGAAACACACCATACTTTAAGCTGCAGGCTCATATGAATGACACCTACTGACTAGATGGAATACACTGGGTTAATGTGTATTGTAGATAGTAATGGTTAGTCATTCGTTTCACCTATGGTCTTTGAATTTTTCCATGTGTTTCATGTATAGCGCCACACCTAAACAGATTCAATATAATATCAATGTTGTAAGACTAGTCACATTGAGGCATCCAGTCTTACAGGATTGATATTATATTGATATGCTGATATTGTTCGAATGACTAATGGCATCAACCCACCCAGGATCTATCTAGGTAACACCAAATGCGAATCTTCCCAGAAAAATTATGTTAAAACATCCATAGAAATATCTCTCCATAACCCACTTTTCTNAAAAAAAAAAAAAAAAAAAAAAAAAAAATCATTTTGTCATATTATGCTAAATACAGATGATACTCACTGCTTCTGCATCTCTCTATAGAGCTCTAATGGTGCCTGGTCAGCTTTACTCCATCTTATATCTTGTATAATGCTGCATGTGGGCCTGGCCTGACTACACCACGGTACTTACAGGAACCCCCACAGGCTACTCCAAGCTGAAACAGACTGCCCTTTACAGAGGAAGACGGCTCATAATAAGAAATTTGTTTCTGCACTGTTTGGTGAAGGCCAAGACTATGTCTCTCATGATTCGATGTTGCGTGTGTAAGTCTGCAAAATGGGTAAGAACTGTGACAAACACCCCCCAACCCGTGGTCATCATTGTTATGATTGCAAAACATCACAAGAAGGTCAGGGAGAGCGCAGTTGCCTGGCAACACAGGGGCAATGATTGTTGAGAATGGTGGCGTCTGCCCCCACATCCCCTTCTTCTATGTAAATGGTGGAAAATATAAAAGCTGCAGTTTCATGTTAAGAGAGCAAATACAGCATGGGAAGGTGTACAGCTGCATAGGATGCACTGCTGCAGACCTGAGCTTTATAAAGCTTTATAATAAAGAAAGTGTCGAGAATCTGGCAGTTCAAAGCTAAACCGTGTTTTTTCATTCTCGCCAGCAGACCAACGCAGACTAACCCCAACACGAGCATGCTGTTTAATGTACAAACCAGAGTACTCAAACTCAACATTCAGGATTGTTAAGAACACCAGGGAAACGCTGCCAGATGCCTTCTTATTGTTTGAAGTCATCATTTGTACTGGGCTCCATTTTAAGATAATCCTTTTTGCAAACACTCTTACAGTTTAATGTGTTAAACAGCACTTAAAAGCAAATGCATGTAACTGCATTCAAAATTTCATAATCAACTGTCCATGGTGCTGAAGAGGATACACCTATTTGGCTACTGTAAGCCATGTTATATGAAAAATAGGCTATAGAATATTCAAAGCATAAATCAAAATATGACACAACAGAAGCGTTTATTGCAACAACAGTGCACTCTGATAGCTCATACACTACAAGCCAGAACTTTGAGGCCACTCCCAGATGTACCATGAGCAGACTGTGTAGCAAGTTAATCACAAAATGATCTGGGAGAAGGCAGACAGCAGGCTANGTACCATGAGCAGACTGTGTAGCAAGTTAATCACAAAATGATCTGGGAGAAGGCAGACAGCAGGCTAATGAATATAATGTTAAAACACATAAGCAAGGGAGTTTGGGCAAGGGAGCTAGAACACAACTGGAGTGCCAATGCACTAATACAGACTGGGTATGCCTTCATTAAAAATAATTTCTTAAGCCATAGTGGCTACATAACGTGCTCTTGTTGACAAATTCTTCTTGAAAACTAATTAGTATTTATTTTATATATTTTTGTCATTTCCTGTGCAATAAATTGTAAAACAAATAATTTATTGGTATTTTTTTTTTTTTTAAATCTGGGGGTGGCCTTAAACTTCTGGCCTGTACTGTACCTCCAAGTAAGGCTCAACAGTCCATGAATTTACTTTTATATTAATATAAATTCCACCATTATCCTGAAATCATACATGTAAAAAAAGTTTTAGCATGCAAGTTCACTGTGCAGCAGTACTGTGGCCATCATCTGCTTCTGATTCTATTGTATATCTGTAACAGCTGAAAATGTGTAAAACAGTTTTATACTGCTGAATCAGCATCATCTTTGCTACACATTGGTGATAGTTGCATGTTTATAATTATTACACCAAGTTTTTTTGGCAAAGAATTATATGTGTGTGCGTAGTTGGTCCACTGATATCATCTTGGGAATGTTTTGCAGCAATGGGGCCCAAAGCCTGCTTGTATCTCAGCAACTCAAAAGGCCAGTAATTTGAGTAATCATTAAGCTGAACCATGACCTGTTCAGTGAAATAAATAACATCAAACACTGAGACAGCGATAGTAAAGGTAGCAAAAAATTCATATAAACACCAGAGATAACACACTCAGTGCCAGTTACTAACTCTATTCCTTTTGGATCACAAACTTCAAATGTTTTTTCAAATAATTTGGATTATGCTGTGCAAGTTCAGCACCATCAGAGAAATTTGTTAAAGTTTACAAGTAGGGTGCATTTTCCATTTGTTAAAAGATCCCAAACATTTCAGACCAAGTATCCTCAAAATAATAAACATTTTGGTAAACAACTCTTATATAACAACTCTTATATTAGGTTGGTTCTAAGTCAATTATCAAACTATCTTTTGATAAATACTCAGATTGTTTCACAAGGATAATACTGTAGTACTGTTTTGCTGTGATTTCTAGTTTTCTGATGACTCAGTGTATCGTCCAGCTTTACCTAAACCCATTTATGCAGATTTACTGTAAGTAAAAATGCAACTGAGGAGCTGTTATGGAGAATCTGTTTGTGTTGTAAGTGTGATAAGTATAATAACATTTATGTGACTGTATAAGGACATTTTTCACTCCCTTATACAGCAATACAGTCATTTTGGGGACACTTCAATGTCAAATTGGCCAGAGAGCAGCACCTCTAGACATACTCAGGTATTATGCTGAAATCTGCATCCCCACTTCTGCTGAGATTTGCATCCCCACTGTAAATAATTTTCTTAAGATGAAGGATTAAATCAAGTTAACAGCTCAGATTTAGGGCTATTTGGATGTGAGCCTCCTCAGGTGCTGAGAAAGGAGGGGATGCATTTGCCGAGATTTGCATCCCCAGTGTAAATAACTTTCTGAAGATGAAGGAATGAAATGACGTTTAAAAAAAAAATAAAAAATAAAAACAAAAATCACATTTGAGGTTATTTTTGTGTGACAGGCTGAGTTTGGTGCATTCAAGGCTCCTCAGGCCCGAGAAAGGAGGGGATGCATTTTTCGGCAGAAATAATGAAAACATTAGTGAATCGCTGCTGTCCAATAGACATACTGTAGATATTATCGTTATTGAATCTAAAAAGTGCCATTATCACTGTTTGATAAAAGACATTCAAAGGAATAAAAACTGTCTTGGATTACATATATGATCCATTGTCTGCGAGTGGGGACGCAATTCTTGGCAGGGATGCAGATTTTGGCACAACACTGGAACCATGAGGTAAATATTGCTTTAGAAACTTACTCAGCAAAGGTTTCAGGCGGTTGAATTACAACAATTATTTACACGTTGTTATAAAGACCACGTGTCAACACCTAAGACAAATATGTGGAGTGACTAGGATTGTAAATTTTGGTAATTTGCCGCATTTTTTTTGTCAGGCCACGTGAACATAAATTTGCTTTTGAACTGGCTGATGAGTCGCCACACGCCGACAAGTCATTCAAATGCCTTGTGTGAGAGCTAGCCAAACCGGCTTAGAGGTTACGTTTCACAATGTGGCTGCTGACTAGCTCGGTGTATCTAAAGCAACAAGACGATGTCATCCAGCTGTTCTGTTACCATTGTTTAATAGCTGTTATATTATCACAACCCAAACAAATAGCAGACAGGTTAACCCACATAAGCGTACTTGTCCCGCTAAACCGCATGGTCCGAACATACTCAGCCAGCAACTTTACTGAGCCGTCTCCTGTGCTAACTAAAACCTGATACGGGCAACGCGGCTAAACACGTTAAAAAACGTTCACCGTCTTCGTTAAAATATTATTTGAACATTAAAATAAGCTAAATGGTCTTACCTGTTAGTACTGTTTGCTGTCAAACACCGAAGCTACATCACTCGTCACTGTGAAAGACCGCCCATTCTCCTTGACACCAGCTATGATGCCTTCACGTGCTCCTACTAACCTGGTTAGTAGCACTTTTAGATCGAGAACGATGTATCGTGCGTTTAAATACATAAAAGTCATGCTTATATTAGTCTTTTTTTGCTTTAAAATTGTTGTATAGTCCCTATTGACACATTATACATGACATTATATAGGTTTCGCCATTTTTGACACAGCTTCCACGATATTACCCGTTATTTGTCGTACTTTGCAAGCCATCGTCGTGATTGCACAACTTCCGAAAATTTTGAAGGCAGCGTAACACGTGCTCTCTGAACTGTAAATGATTGCAGTATTGGCTAATATTGCCTGGGAGATCAATGGATATTTCTTTGATTAAAAGTACTTAAATTATTTTGAAAAGTCTTGGTAAACGTGATTATTGCATAATGTGCTCATACGTTAAACCAACTCAGCCTCTTCCATATTTGTGTTGCATTTGTATTAAAATATCCGAAATCAAGGTTTACTGAGGTCTCCAGTCTGCATTCATTTATGACAGCCATTATCGTCATCGTGGTAATTACCATGGCAATTGTTCGGTCGCTTGATTGACTTTATAGCTTTAGTGCTATGCCTTATCTAAGTTCTAGAACACACTCATGCATGTTCCTGTCCTATTTCTTACCTGTCCTTTACGTCGAAGTCACGTGTAAATACATATATTGATACGAATACTTTCCATTGCATCGATCTGGTAATTAGACGCCATATTTACTTAGTGTTTAGAGATGAGTACCAGTGACATCCTTCAAGCTTTTCCAGTGCCATCCTGGATTTGTCACTGTGCGCATTTGCAAAATTGCAGCTGCAACGATCCCTCTACCCTCCTCTAGTTGATGACTCGTGTCTCATTGAATTAATCGTGACACGCAGAGAACCACCACAGGGGGAGAAAAACACAATTGGTATTGACTGTGGAATTTAATCTTATGCTGTACTGGTTTTAGCAGAAAATAAATAAAACTACATGGTTGGTACCACATTTTCCAGTGCATCCCATATTTTTGGATGATGGACAAATTTTGGCCAGTAATGTAAGATCAAACCATTCAAACTATGAAGATTTGTCTGGAGAAATGACCAACACTGCAGACTCGAACATCCCTGTCCTGTAGTCGCCTGTGTGGAAATATGACTAGTGCTCTCATCCTGAGCAAGATATTGTTGGTTTTCATTGCAAATGCAGCAAAATCACATCAGTTTACTGAAAAACAATCACATTTAATTAAGAATTAATCAGTGTTACAGTACACACACTTTTCAACAAGTAGTAGATCCAGCAAATTAATTTGCTCTAGGTGGTGGTGGCTGGTGAGTTCTGAGTAAAGCCCACTGTGATTATTCCTTTACTGTATCACATACTGTATGTAGGAAGTACAGATCCATCCCTCTGACAACCTGAGGAATATTTATAGTAACCATGCTTTACTCTCCATGCATGGCTCAATATTGTTGGATTATGACAGGAGAACTGCTTTCATCAGCCTGTGGTAAGGGGTAGTATGTTATACACATCGAATGAATGTAACCCAAAACAGCATGTATGAAGAAGAATGCCCTTCAGCAACACTAAGCCCCTCCTGGTGTCTTCCAATGTATTTTGACTGGATGATGAGAGTGGGTGTAGAAAATGTCAATTTGAATGTATAACTGTGTCAAAGAACATGACAAAAACAAATACTTTTGTCATTGCTGGCATTTGCTCCTCAAGAAATAAAGCATCAATGAGGTTGCTCCCAAGTGTCCATCTTGTGTTTTTCTTCAGTTCAGTTGTCTGATGATAGAGTTAATGTCTGTACCCCTAAATCCAGGGTTTCCCAGGTCCTTCAGGAGCCCAGCCTTATCCCTGGCAGCATGACGAGCTACTGACAGTCTGAAAGGTATCAGGAAGTTGTTGGCTGGCCTGAAATTTTTACCAACTGAGTAAATCTCGTGGATCAGGTCCTCCAAACAGATGATGCCATGTTTACCTGCAAAATGAGGGGAAGGAGCGTTATGCCAGGCAAACTTTATTGGATTACCTCATCCGAGGTAATAAATTGAGAAACACAGCTCAATTTTATTTTACCCTTTTGGATTTGATTGCACAATTGACTCAATAAACTCTTTGGGGATTTATCCTATGTTTGCAGAAAAGATCAGAAGCTTAGCTGCATTAAAAACAGAAAGCACAGTGACATCTGGCTGTTGGCAGATATAGCAACTACTTATACTCACTGCTGATGAATCACTGGCATGCATATTGCCTCAATTTTATTTTTAATCTGTGTATACACAATAGAATGTTACAAGCGTGTATTCATGTTCATATTTCTCTTATTAAGAGCCCTGCAGGCCCCAACAAAAAGTCACTATCACAAGCAACAGAGCATGTTTCAATGTTGCTAAGTATTGTTAGGACAAAACATACAACAAACCTTAAAATAAAGATGCATATAATTATGGCGATATTAACATACAATGTTATGCACCATAATAATAGTTTACCATTTATGTCATGTGTGCATAACTGGCGGAACATATTATCACAATTGATGATAATGTATGTTATGGGATTTTGTTTGCACTTGCCTTGCGGTGGTTCTGTAACAGCTGAAGAGACTCACCCATGTGCTGCTCGATGAAAGTGTTGTCTGTGAGAGGAACTTGTCGCCTGCCTATCTTGGTCTGACCTCTCTTCAGAATGAGTTCACGAACAGACTTCAAATTGGGAAATCTGTTAGGAAGGGAGCAATGTATTATTTGTAATGCTGACCAAATGATAAAAGGATTTTTGGAGATGTTTTGGCACAAATCCAAAGTTCAATCATGCCAACCCACAACACTGCAGTGTCAGTCACTAGTTACTCACCCCCACGCGACGTAGGGCTCCACCATCTTCATCATGGATACAGAAGTCTTGTTGATTTTGACAAAGGCCCCACTGAAGATCTTCTTCAGCCTCAACATCTGGACCACCTTCATCACTTTAGGACTGACGCCTTTTATTCTAACAGGAAAGCATTGGCAAACCGGAATCATGTTTATTCAAGCACACATGGATTTTTATTGTACACAGACAACCACACTTGTGTTGTCAATAATGCACTACATCCAATGCTACAATCTCTTGTACTTGTGTAAGTCCCCATATAGACACTTGGACTATATGTTTAGCTCATCTGACATTAAAAGCACATGCAAAAATCTTACGGTTGAAATACAGTTGAAAACACAAAGAATTTAACCATGGAACCATTTTATCACACTTATTTCTAGATGCAAACAGGTCTGGCTAATCAACAGAAACAGAGGCAGTAAAACAGACTTTAAATGTGCCAGTACCCAACACATCAGCAGAGCAGCACAAGATATATACAGCACATTAAAACTTAGCAAAACTTGCACTTCCTACAACATTTATTTTCATCAAAGTTTCTTTTAAGTGTTGCTGGGCTGTCGACGTGACATCAGAAGTCATTTGATGGAAATGTGTATTTTCTTTTTACTCATTCCCACCTGTGCTGATTAAAATGTCTATATATATATATATATATATATATGCTTAAGTAAGGATAAGATATGGAATACACTACATTCTTAAAAGGTTAGGGAGGTAAAAGAGGTTACATATCAGATTTAAATATTATTTTCTCCAATTGTCTCCATGTTCAAACAACAGCACAGATGGGTTTGTCCTATAGAGTATGTTCATAGTACCCCCCAAAATTTTCTGCAGCCACAAATCCTAATTCTACAGTTGAATCATTGTTAGCATCAGAATACTCACTCTCTGATGCGGACAGCAAAGGCCAGCCTGTTAGCAGGAGGCAGAGGGGCAGCCGGCCTGTGTTGAGATCTTCGGATACGAGTTTCATCGCGATGCTTCTTGTGACTGTCTTTCAATAAGTCTTCCAACCGCTTGAACTTAAGTGGTTTACCATGTGATACCTACAGAACACACAGATACATAGCGGTACATTATACTTGGTAGTAACAAAGCTTTTGTCCACTTCCAGCTTTTGAATGCACACTACTTTTCTACATATTTCTACATGGGAAAGAAAAATTCACACAACAGCAGTTACATACAACGACAGTATTTCCCCCAACAACATTAATGGTATTTTGGCAATTCTAGTGTACATTCTACAGGTGAATATACTTTAATGTTCCATGTTTCTGCACAAATGTATAATTCTACCTGTATACAGTTAAGGCTCGAGTTTTAGACACCTAAAATGCTCAAACTCTACTTCAGCTGAGAATAACTGAACACTGCGTTTATGTTTCCCCTCAAACCTAGATTTAGCTACAGCCAAGCCTCAATTTGAGCAATGGTCTTAAGAATAAAGTTCAATGCAGCATAATTTAAAAACTTTTCTTTTGCATTTCTTTGACTTCTTGACACTGCTTCTGAAAACATTTACCACTCACCTTTCTCTTCTCAAGTAGAGCAAGCTTGGCTTGTGTGGCTTTGATGGCCTGGTAAGCTTTCCTCCTTTTTAGAAGATACTCAGGAACTAATTTGATCACCTTTTTTGATCTGTTGACATTCACACACAAACACACATAAAATAAACTGACGGCTAACTACTGGTGTGTTGTTCGCGATACTGATCTGAACATTACCAAACGTATTCAAAAAATATGTGGGCAAAGAAACAGCTATCTGCGTCTTAACCCTGTGAATTAGCATCTGCTTTCTAACTAGCATGTTTATGCTAGTTTACCTAACTACGTTGCTAACAGGCTAAAAACAGAGAACACGCAGCAGAAACACAACCTACTTCGTTTATATCAATCAATTATAGCTACACATATATATATCAAATGTACAAATTATAACTTTATCTACATGATCACTGTTCTAATGCTCAATAATATACAGTCGGGTCCATGTGAAACTCGATTCACTAAAAACATGCCTTTTCTATATTCAGCTACCAAAATACAGTTGGTGGACTAATCAGTATTGCATCTACTTCTTAAAAAATATGAAACGATATAAATGCAACAATAGAAACAACGGATGAATGTAGATATAGACATGCTAAATAAAAATAACTACATACTCAGCTTCTGCCATGGCGAAACCTCAGGACTCTGTTGTCGCTCAGAGATGACGTCACCATCACTCTTCTTCGCTGTTAGTTTTTATTGTCTGTTGTATTACAGCCAACTGTTGGTTTATGAAGTTGGTAATATTAATTGAATGTTCATTTCTGATTTTTTATTTGCTTCTTAGAACATCAGTTTATTTATTATTTAAACTTATGAGTTTAGAATTTAAAGGCTCTGTGCCTTAATCGCATATATGCATAAGGGATTATGGAAATGAATTACTCCTAAATGCTGCAGTATAAATTGTTCATAATTTGTGTGTTTCCTGAACGTGCTGAATCCAACCATGAAATATGTACTTATGCAAATTTTATTTAACATTACTAAACAGTATGTTGTTTAGCCTGGTTTTGATGCTGTGATGGCCTGACTGACTGACAATGATCACAAAGTCCAAAGTGCTGAAACATGTTTTTCCCATCTTCAAACACCAGCTAGCTTTAAACCAACTTGGGACAAGCAAAAGAGATGAAGAGAGTCCCTGTTTTGTTTTAAAGTCTTACCATGTCTTTGCCACCATCAACAAGTAGACATGCAATTGCAAATATTTCCATCTGAAGAAAGAAAAAAAATCAAGTTAGGAAATGACAAATCAGACAAGCGATATGATAGTCTTTGCAGGTAGGCAAGTATAATTAACTGAAAGTGTTAAGTGCCTGGTGTTGTATTTGTTGTAGCAGCAGCTGTGACACTGACCTTCAGTAATAATGCAGAAGTTCTGTCAGATGAAGAAGCAGAAATGAGAGTGAGAGTGGGGGAAAAAAAAAAAAAAAAAAAAAAAANCTTATTTACCTAGGCATTGAATTTACTGTCATATCCTCTCATCCTCTCACATTACAACCTCTTTGTAATAATTAGTGCAATGTTTCCATACAGGCTCCTGGGAGAATTGAGGCAAGGCCAACATGTTACATTAATAAGCCTGTAAATAATGTGCCATATGTAAATAAACAATATGAATAAATGGGCCTTTAATGATGACTGACAAAGACTGCATATATATTTAATGTCATTGTAATGTAATGTCATTTTTTAAAAATAATAGAATGCCTGCTTCAGCATTCATTATAAATTCTGCATGTCAACTTTGAGGACTATAAACACATAATGTAAATAATTTTTGCACAATTGCACAACAAGGAACAATCAAGATGGATAGTGGTATTTACATGATGGAGTATGGTTTTTACATGACAGCTAAGTGGCTGTCATAAATCAGACATACTCTGGATATGCCAAGTAAAGGGCCAGTTTGAAGTAGGTATGCAAATGGAATTGGATCATATCACATTATCTTCTGTGGACAGGGAGCTTCCCCTGGGTAAACTGTCAATTTGTTACCAAGGTGACACACACCTACAGTGCCATCTAAGCCTCCTACAGCTGCGCACAATGTATCCACACAGTGGGAAAGCCTGCTAACTGTAATTTCTGCTACAAAGACTGAGGAAAATTTGTTCTTTAATTAAAAAGCTAAATTATTCCACCAAGGTCAATGCAGGTCTCATTATGCAGCACGATAGTTATTTGAATGAAACATCAAAGAGAAGCTGTGCTGCCACTGGTGCAAGTGAGTTTGCATCTGGCTGTGTTTATGCCTTATCAGAACGTTCAGGTTAAGGTCTGAGAGAGAGAGAGAGAGAGAGAGAGAGAGAGAGAGAGA
>VXCM01003064.1:0-11253 GCA_014773175.1 Lucifuga dentata | reverse complement strand
ACACACACACACACACACACACACACACGTCATCTTCTGTCTACTCCTCACTTTCAGGAGCTTTTTTTTTGTTTGTTTGTTTGTTTTTGTTGCCCAACTTCCTCCGTGTTCCTTCCAAAGTTAGAGCCTTCACGTCTCCAGAAGACACTCTGCTGGTATTTAATGGAAATGTTGAACAGTGTTCTCTTGCAGCAGAAACAGAAAAACTTTTCATTGCATTGGGAATAGCTCTTAAAAAACACATCAGGCCAAAATGATTTCCATCTAAGCATTTGTAATTGTGAGCAACCCAGCACATGCTGTGCAAATCTTGGAAATGGTTGCATAGTTTATGGTATCTCCACTAATATCTCTAAATGAATGTGTTAGTCCTTTGATGACAAAACATAGGCACACTAGCATCTCCTAGAGACTAAATGTTCATTAAACTCTATAAAGTGCTGGATGAAATGAACAACACACTGATGACTTTTCTGTTCTTAGAGCCAGTACTGCTGCCTAAAATCAAACTTTATCCTGAGGGTAGTGGTGTAAGAAAAGCCATTAAAGTCATTACAATCAAAAGGGTTTATTCCCTTAGGAGGATGGACGTGCTCAGCAAAGCCAATAGCAATCAGTCAATATGACAGTGTCTCATGTAAGATTGATATTTTGGCCTGAAGGTGGCACTACAGGAAAGCTCATGGAAAGTGAAATGATTCTGGTGAGCATAAATGTGCTGAGTAAATTGTATGACACTTAGATATTGATGTTTTCGGAGTCCATTGGGTCTCAGGGAAGAAATACATTGTGTTGCTGTTTGTGTGTATAAATGATCAAATATTTCAAGGTGAAATTTTGGCCTGATGGTGGCACTAAAGAAAAGGTCAGGAGTCACCAAACACTTTAGGATAATGAGGTCAGTGAATATTAAAAGCAAAATTCATGAAAATCTTGTTGTTATGTTCAAGACACCTTGACATGGATCAAAGTCTTGGTGAGATGAAAATTTCACCTGATGGCAAAGCTATATGAAATATCAGGAGGTCAACAAAAATCATTTGGAATCATGCTTTGAATGAATTTCAAGGCAAGTATTTTTGAGATATTCTGCTCTCTGGAAGTGCTGGCCAGCAAGAAATTCCAGCCATTCAAGATCATAGTTGTTGGCCCCACACAGGGAGAAAAGGTGAAACAAAACACAAATCATATCAGAATCTAAGAGCAAAATTAAAATAATTGCATATATTTCTTGGCACTGAGATGGGACCACGAGGTAGAAAGAGCCCAGCTTCAGAATTCAAATCTGCTGTAAAAGGCTTGTCTTGATTTAATTCACACATTCAGGCCTGGAGAACTGCCCCCAACTACACACATACACACACACACACACACACACACACACACACACACACACAGCAGATGGTGCAATCAGACTTCTTGTCGCTTGTGTCTTTTGACATCGACTTGATGTCTAAGGTGTTGACAAGGCAGATTGCACTGAATATTTTCACAGCATTTGGAATGATTTATATTCTAATGAGGTGTGGACACATTTGTTACATAAGATTCAGAAACACCTTCTGTGTGACCTGATGTTCATGTTTTTGGAGCAAGTATGAACTAACGTCTATGTCAGCAAAAAAAAAACAAAAAACAAAACAAAAACCAAAAAAAAAAAAAAAAAAAAAACCACACCAAAACCATTTCTAACCTTTTTAGATGATCAATAGATTGATTTTAATGTGGGTCTTTATTGATCTCTGTTGGAAAATCCTCCTTTCAATTGTCCCTCTTTGCACAGAGGTCAGAGGACAGCTGGAGTGGATGTTGTGTCTCGATGACACTTTCCAGCAGGGTGTATGGTTACAACATAGACACTGCAGAGACACAACACAACTAAAATCCTCAATAATAACTTCTTGCTTTGTTTTCTGTTTAATACTATTACTTAAATATTAATTTGTTCAAACACCATTCAATAATATTAAACTTTTATCATTTACAGGACTGGGATTTCAGTATGTTCAACAACATGTTCACCTTTTATCTTACAGATGTAAGGGGTTCACACATTTCCAGAGGCCAGGTTGGACCAAATCAACATCCTCAAAGGGGACCCAGATTTCTTTGCTACACCCTATAACAATAGGTAGGCAGATGTAACTATAGTTCTATAGTTATTGTGATAATAAAAGTAGAAAGAGTGAAACGTATTATCAAAACAACCATTTATTTCAATTTGTGAAGTTCTTCTGAACAAAATGATACAAGATTTAACTATGCCTTCTTTTTGAAACTTGGAACCCACTTAGCAAATCCCAGGATCGTCCTGCGACCTCAATTTGGAAACCTCTGTCATAGCATATCATGCCCTCCTTCTGTAGACATAAATGCTAAAAACTTGGTATCGTGTATCAGTAGGTGATGCTAGAGAGCCAAGTTAAACACAGTGCTTCCTATTACCATGGTGATGGTATGTGTTCATTATGGTCTAGCGATGCTCCTGCAGGCTTGATGTGCCTATAGTTAACCTAGGAGGAGGGAGAGCACAGGAGGTCTAACGTGGATTGAGCAATTAGCCTGCAGGGAACAATCAAACTCTTCCTTTAAATAGACAATGGTTGATTTGACTGGACTGTTTGAACTGGTGCACAGGGAGTAGGTGCCTGGGCTTGGCCACGCTTGCCTGAGCATCATCACAGTCAACATCTGTCTGAGAGGAAACCCCCACAGAAAGCATGTAGTTAGCACCCAAAGCCTCCCATCACATTAGCTGTCTTAACAGCAGGCTTGGAAAGCTGGAAGGCTTTTCATTGTAGCTGCAGCTGCGGAACGTTATTATATTGTTTCTATAAAAGAAGTTTCTGTTTTAGGAGTGAAGAGAATTTTTACTTTGCATATTGCAGGAAGTAACATTAAACCTCTCCACTGACAACCGTATTGGACTCTGAAATAATGCTCCTGTGGAATATAATGGCATTACCCTTTACTTTTCTCTCTTCTTACATGTTAAGCAACAGATCAATGGCTTTTATGTGATTGCATGTGTATATACAACATCTATTGTATGTTTGTGAGTGCGCTTCCGTGTGTGTTTTGGTGTCAGTGCGCCTGCTTGTGTACTTATCTGTGTCAGCTGTTTTAGCTGTAAGTAAAAAAAGGAGAAATCTGAGCCTTCAACTGCTGACTGTTTCTGACATCATCTGTCTCTCAGCACCAATCCTGACCTTGTCGCAGTGTCCCTGAAGACTGGAAATGATCTTTGTTCCTCTACCATTTTGAAAAATAAAACACCCCAGAGTATGAGTGTAAAAATAAAGTTGCACTTTGGCTGCAGAATATGAAATGTGTTTTGTTTGTAAGCCCTGACAGTACCCTTGCATAGAGGTGTCCCCCCACTGCTTTCTTTTACAGCATGCTGCGCTTACTATTTCATCTGATATCGCAGTGGCAAGGTGACACAGATTAAGTGGCCACTGAGCTACACAAACAAACTGCACACTTTGAGTCACTTTTCTCTTAGATAAATTCAACAACATAGCCCAGTTTTCCAACAGATGGGCGACAAATGAAACGAAAAACCAAAGTAGAGTGTCTTAGTAAGATGTTTGGCCACCTCAAGTCAACAGAAGTCTCTGGAACTCTGCTGCAAAAATGTAACATCATTCTTCTAAAAGATAATCCCTCATTTGGAGTTTTGATCCTAACATGTTGTGGCAAAATCTCCCATAAGTTTTCAGTTGGGTATCTTTACTGTGAAGCCCCTTAGATAACAAAGCCTTTGTAAATTCAAGACTGGATTTACAAAGGCTGCATTCAAGGAACACCCTTTGGTTGTTCCCACAGCCACTTCACATTCTCCCTTCAATAAATATCATTGTCACAGCTCCAGATTACATATATCTTAATGACATCACTGGTGAACATCATAATCTGCTAATTTCTGACACAAAGAGAGAGTCATTCATGTTCACTCATACAGACTGGTCTGTTGTAAACCTGAGCAGTAACTTCTAATTCATAAACTGAGTGCTGTTCCCCTTTGATGTTGAGGGGAACGCTCCAGCACACAGCAGGCAATTACTTACTGTCGCTATTTGCAGTCGATTGACTTCATACAAACTCAAGTCTATTCATAATAAGCACTTCTCACATCCATTCCTCTTACAGCAGGCTATTTATTGACAGTCAAGCTTTTGGGAGACACTATAAATGACAGGCTCCTCCATAAAAACGCCATCTGATCACTATTAGCTTTGATCTGATGGCATCAAGCCATTGTTAACATATGCTTCGATTGGAAGCTTGCCATACAAAATGAATGGCCATCTGCTGTGGGTAGAGTGGCTGTAAACAGCTTCAGATGGCTGTGTGTGGAGAGGCTGAGGCATTTATCAGCCAGTCACCATCAGCTCTGTTTGCTGTTCCTGCTCCTCTCTGGCTTCCTGTCAGTGCTCTCTCACCCCCCCTTCTCCTCTATCATTCTGTAGTTTTTCTCTCTTTACTCTTAAGAGAGTAAATCTCCTGTAGAGATTTATCAATATTACATATTTCTGAGTTCATGACGTCCCAAAAACAGAATTCTTCTTCTTTTTAAAAAAATAAATATTAGCCTTTGAAAAGTGCTAAGTCACTATTCTCATAGTTCTTCACATCCGTATCTTGCTATGTCTCACCTCTCCATCTCTCTTCCTATCACTTCATCTCCTTTTTTATGGCTAATGACACTCTCCCAGATGGCTTGCTTACTGCAGATGTGCTGGCCAAGTTTGAAAAGGATCTTTGATCTTCCTCTTCCTCTGACAAAAGAATAAGCCCAGTCAGCACAGCTGTCTGTCTGCTGCCCCTTTTCCTCAGCACAGCTTTATTAATCCCACAGCCATGCTGCACAATCTGGTCTTGGTCTGTACATGTCTTTATCTCTCCACCCATCTTGGTCTTTTGTGCTGTTTCTTCCTCTCTGTTGCACACTTAACTTCTCTGTCTAAAGCAGGCTTGTTCCTCGCTCGATCTCTGTATCTTCTTTTCCTCTGATACGCCCTTCCTCCTCCCTCTCTGGCCTCTTCTGTTCCCTCTAAATCTTCACCCGTCTGCTACATCAATTGTTTTTCCCCAGTTTCTTCCCCTTCTCCATTCCTTTCTGTTTCTTTCTCCCTCCTTCTCTGTGTCCTTGTCTCTTTCTGCCCCTCCCTCCTTACCTTCTCAGTCCTCAGTCCTTTCAGTTCTCTGTAACAGAGACTGACGTGTTTGGCAGTTTCCCTGGTCTCCCCTCTCATAAGGAATTACTGTCCTGACCCACTTCCACATTGCAGAAGATGGCACATCTTGGTGGCTGTGGAACAATTTGTGTCACCAGCTGCCACACTGAAAAACTACCTGACCCAACTCACTGCAGGAACAGCTGGGAACGTTTGTTCATCCATTCAAAATGAGTCCAAATGACTGCTGTGCTCTGCTGTGTATTTGAAGTCAATTTCTATTTGATATAGTGCCAAGGATGGACCAGTTGAATCTGGATGAAACATCACAGAATTTGGTGCATGTAGGAAGAGAACTTATTCATTTATGAATGATCTGTTTGAAAAAATGGCTGAGTCATATGCATACAAGAAGAATTTGGAGACTAGAATTTCATTTGTATACAAATGTTTCATCATCTTGTTGACTTATCTAATTGGTGAATTGAGTGATGATGGGTTGTCAGCAGGCTAGCTTTCTTTCTCTCTCTCTCTCTCTCACACACACACACACATGGCCTGGCAGTAAAATGTGGATCTGTGCCATAATCTGTGGATGCAACATTTCTCCAGGCTCTGCGACATTGCAGAACTCAGGACTCTGAGAGTTTCACACCTTCTCACATTGTCTGCTGAGGCTGTATTTCCACACCACCAAACTGACAAGTGTTTTACATAAGACCTTGAGAGAGGCTCATGTGCTGCATGGTTGTATCTGCTTATTTCAGAACACAGCAAAAGACAGCTTGGGATTTTGCAGGGTTTTCTCTAATGCTAAAAGGAATTAAAATATAATTTGTGTATCTACTAAACAGTTTTAAACCTCAGGGGAAGTCAGAACTGTGTGATTCATGATTTTGGGTGAGCAGCTGGTACCTAACAAATCAGCATACCAGAAGCTTTCAAAGAAAAATTTAGACTCGCACCACTTGAGAGGTGGAAATCAAGTGGATCTGGAAAATCAAGAGGGCTTTTAAAAGTGTGACGATATCCTGTTCAGGTAAGTGGCACCCAGCAAGAAGAAAACAGTTGGCTACTTTATCTATCTTCCCTTTTGATTTTTCCAATTTGGATAAAACATCAGAAGAGTTATCCAATCATGGTTTTATTCAGCTGCTAGTTATTTCAAAGTGACTCTGCAGAGTCTGGGGACTTGGATTTTTGTTTAGCTTTCCTTTTGGTTTTCCAAAGGATCGTGCCTGAAGAACAGTAGGCTTTAAATATCCTCCTCAAGCTCAGTAAATGGGATTAGCTGCAAATTAATGTCAGATTTTTTAATGTGTATTAACTCCAGAGACTAGCATTTCATCATTTAGGTAACTTTAGCAACACTAGTTTCTGAATACTTTTATAAGTTTGTATTTTTAGTCTACTTGCCTGGGTTTTATTGAGAGACAAAAGCTGATTGGATACTGTACTACTGTATATCTGTAGGTCAACTTAATCTATTTTAGACTAAGTCTATTTTGTCTGTTTTATATTTTTCTTGGCCTGATGTTGTTCTTTATATTCTTGGCTTCTTCATGACTAGTGCTTTTTTTTTTTTTTTTTTTTTTTAAATCCAACTAGCTCTATCACGCATGCTGAAATTTGAAATGAGAGGAAAAATCATCAATGCACCACCTTCAGTCACTTTCACCCCACCCCATTTCTCCCTCCACACTCTGCAGAGGAAATGCAGCACTTAGCGTGGTTGATGCTGATGATGTTGTGGGTGGTGCAGACTATGGTGGAGGGCTGTCCTGATGTCTGTAAATGCTCCAGGAAGTCCGGTCCAGAAAGATCAGAGGTCAATTGTCACAAGAGGGGGCTTCGTACCTTTCCTTCCAAGCTGCCCCCTGATGCTTGGATCCTTAAATTAGGTACGTACATGAATGGTTGTAAAATATGCTACAGGAATAACTTCTTGGTTAATCAAAACATCTTTAGATGTAATACTGGGTGTGTTAATTAACCAATCTGACATTAATGTAATCCTTAAAATTGTGGAACGCAATTCTATCAGTGACCACTTTTACTTTTCTATGTCAAAAGGTGAGAATGGCATCACAGACCTCAAGGCCAACACACTGAAACCCATCCCCAAGATTGAGAGTATCAATCTCGAAAGAAATGCCATTAAGTCCATCCACCCACAAGCTTTCTCTGGTGCAAAACATCTGATGCTCCTCAATCTCTATGGCAACCACATCACCAGCCTTCCACCAAAGGGATTCCAGGTAAAGACTTTGGGAGTAGTGATCAAGATTGAATTTACTGACATCATCATATCAATGCAGTATTTCATCTTGTTTGATAATGGTATTACTTTTGGGCATTTTCACCGGTGTCTGTAGGACCTCCTCAACCTACGCTTCCTCATGTTGGGACAGAACCAGCTTGGCATTCTTAAACCTGAGATGTTTACGGGTATGAGAAACCTGTCAGATCTGGATCTCCCACTCAACGCTCTGACAATCCTCCCATCTAATGCCTTTAAGCCTTTGATCGCCCTCAAAGTGTTGGATCTTTCCCTGAATCGTATCCAGAGGATCTCTCCTAAGGCCTTCTCTGGACTCAGACAGCTGATGTTCCTCAACTTGGACAATAACAGGTGACTATGTATAAGCTCATGGTGGATAACTTATAAAATTCTACATTTCTAGTAATGCAAATAGTACACTGATCATTTGTTTAAACTAGCTGACAGAGTTACTGGGCCTTAGATGATTTTCTTTATGATTTGTGATCACTTGATGATGACAACGTAGAGTAGCTAATGGTAAATAACCAATGAGACAATCATTTCAGCTTATATTGTGTATTCTTATTTTCTAACAGAAACCTAAATCTTTATAAATACAGTAGTTGTAAATTATAACATGGCCATAGAAAATATAATTCCTGATTGGTTGGTAAGTATGCCTTGAAATTGTATACTGGGATGACTTGAGCCTTCAACATCTAACTCCTAGCCTAATCATGGTTTATGGAGAAAACACCAGTCAGCTTTGGGTTTTTGTCATTACATTACTGATTATATTAGCACATGTTGTGATGTATTATTGCTTACATTTAATCATGTTGATTTAGAGATTCTAACTCTCTCTAAACCCAGTCTGAAGACCATTCCTGCTGGAGCATTTAGACCGTTGCGATCTCTGGAGATGCTGGTACTAGACAACAACCTTCTGTCCACACTGACCTCATCAGCTTTGGACGGCCTGGCCAGCTTGCAGGTAAAACAACATGATGTCCTGTTAAGACTGGAAACAGAAAATCTGATGTCTTTTATTTCAGTTTGTTCACTCACTTTAAGTTGCTCTGGAAATAAGAGTTATCTAAATGCCATCAAAGTAAATGTGTTGTTAAACCAGGAACTCTACCTGAGGAACAATGAGCTTGAGCGCCTACCGCCTGATTTGCTCAGGAACACTCCCAAACTTTCTCAACTGGGCCTAAGTGGAAACCGCCTGAAGACACTGGATGGAAACATGTTCACTCATATTCTGGGTAAGTCCACCACCCGACTGACTTTTCATACATATCTAATGATAATGATAATCTTTCTTTTCTGACCCTTGCCAGACCTGAAGAAGCTGCACCTCCATGACAACCCCTGGCTATGTGACTGTAATATCAACTCTTTGGTGCAGTGGATGGGACAGACCAAGGCCACTGTTTCACCTATGGAGGCCCTGAGGTGTGTGAGCCCTCCTGAGCTCAGAGGCAAGACCCTCAGCAGCCTCCAAGCTGATAAGTTACTTTGCCACGCCTAGTGCCACAAAACCTGGATGAAGACCACAGTGTGATTTAGATTGTGGATTTTTAGTCAAAACAGTTTTGCTGTAAACTGGGATAGTGTTTGTAGAGTGCGCTTATCATTTATGCATCTTCTGAAAGCTATTTCACTTCAGCAGAATCAATGACTTAAGAACAGAATTTTATATATGTGATTACATTATTGCATACTTTAAGGGCCATACTGGTGGCTTTGCATGCTTGAGCCCAATAAATATTACCTACATACATGTTGCATTACTAAAAACCATTTTCCAAAATATAAAACTGAATTTTCATTTTACTGTTATTTTGCCAAATCCCCTAATCTTTCAAAATGAAATATTCAGGTGATACACCCACCCTAAAATTCAACATTTGACCTGCTAAATGTCCAAATGAGAAGAGACTGTTGTTTTTAATTTCTTGGTAAAAGCTGTCTTCTCCCTGGACTGTATTCCCTGGCGGAGACATACATTTCTTTCTGTGCGGCTCCATGTTGGACTGGTTAAAGTTACTTTGACAAAAATAGACATAGCTGTGATGGATTACTTGTCTCAAGCACATTTCAAGTCTCTTCAAGTTGATTTTAATAGCGTAATGGAATGAACTGAAACCAACGGCAGTCTGAAATGCAGGAAAAACAATTCTAATATTTACCACTCCAGTAGTATGTTTTGAGTAATGGTTGTCAGTAACGTAACATGTATGCGGGTTGTGTATATTGGGCTCAAACATGCAAAATCACAGGTATGGTCCTTTAAGTCATGAGTGCAACATATGTCAGGTATAACAGCCTGGTTTGAACCCTGACCAGCATGACTGAGTTTAATTGTTTTTTTAATATCATAAATCTAAGAGCTGTAAGCATTAGACAGCTGTAATTACAAACCCTAAGTGAATAATGAAATCATTAAAGTACAATTAAACATTAAAAATCCCTAAAATTGGAGTTATGACATTTTCAGTGGACAGTGAGGTTGTGTATCATCACTGTATTCTCCAGCAAAGATGAAGTGCTGTTCCTGATTGACAAATTCAACCTTGAGGTTAATCTTGTATGTAATACAATAGCCACACAGGTGATGGATTACATACAATGAGATTACATTAATCCAATCTCAATAGATGGTTTCTGTAATCTCCTACAGGTAATGTAAAATAGCCAAAAGGTGTATAATGATAAATCGATGGAAACTGTAAATACCGGGGGTGAAACCATATTAAATCCTTCCAGTAATATATAGGAAATTACAACCTGCCCTGCACTGTACTGTGATATTACAGCACATCTTTCCACTCATCATCATCATCATCATCATCATCACCTACGCATTTCTCATCTCACTTCACACTCTGATTTGTGAGTGTTATACTGCACCTCCCCTATACCTGCATCTCTGACACACACTCATGGTTCAGTAACATACAGTACATCCACAGCGAGAATGAGGCAGAGCAGGCAGAAACAGTGATAGGTCGATCAGTTTGGAGGGAGAAAGGGAAGAAGGGAGAGCAAAGACAAGAGAAAGAGTCTGTGCTCGGTGGGTGAGGGGTAGGTGGGGAGGAGTTGAGATCAGTGAAAATGGGGGGTATGGGAGGATGATATTGTGCCTTAAGCTTTCTGTAACTGACACGGTGTCTCCCACCGACCTCCCCCATCGCATGACGACTTTGACATGAAAACGGCAGCATCTCCCACTCTGGCGGGGAAGATAATCGCCATAATTTCCACCTGCATTAAACCTGCTATTATAGGAGAGTGGACTAGAACAATATAATAGCTAGGCTTTGTTCTGAGCTGCAGCTTTTCTTGCATCCATTGGTGGCTTCTCTTGACAGTTCAGCATATTAAACAGGAAAGTCAAATGCATTTTTTAACACTTCTAAACCCAAATTTTTCAACAAAATCTCAGTAACCATTTCATGATTTTATATTATATTTCTTATTTGTACGTATAAAATTTTACTGAATTTCCAGAACAGGAATGTTTATATATATCCATAGAGGAAACAAGGACTATGCTGCTTATGCCTTGTCTAAATAGTCTGCTTTCCTTTTGTACACAGCAAGGAAATACCTTTTGTAACTGCATGTTTTTGAATGTGGCTGGGTACTGTTACATATTTACAGTTAACAATGTATTATATATCTGATTTCACACTACAGTGCCGCTCTTTGTCATTTTTAAATTATTTAGGCGACAGTGATGTGTAGCATTACTGGAACAACTGCAGTTTGATAAATATATGATTATGTTTATCTGGGATGAAA
>VXCM01003063.1:8473-26169 GCA_014773175.1 Lucifuga dentata | reverse complement strand
GGAGGCAGATGATTCGCTGTGGTGACCCCTGAAGGGAAAGCCGAAAGGAAAAGAAGAAGAAGTTGTAAAAATGCATTGGAACGGCATTTGAAGTCGGAGCTCCGACTGAGAAACTCGGACCAAAATTATCTACCCCGACTTTAGAGTATGATATCATTCAACATAGCAGCGCCGTGGAAGTGAGTTTTGTGAATGGAAATGATCAGCTAACAGGCGAATTAAGTATTTTTTCTTGTGTGACATTTAAATAAAAGGATCAAAATATGTCGCCAAGCTATCTACGGTGTATAATAACTGTTGCCATTGATACGTAAGTGTAAATAATTTGAGTATTACTTCTTACACAAATGTTTAACATCCACAGTGATTAATATTATTGTAAAACAACACAACCAAACAGTCCTGTAATCTAACTTTACTTTAGTTAACAGTTGTTACGAAGTTTATTTAATCTTACAGTATTTATTGGCGTTCAGCCATTTTTTTTTTTTTTTTACATTTAGCTGGAATGGTTTGAGGATGGATCAGAAATTCCTAATAAGAAAAATCCGACTTCCAAGGTAACTCGAACGCAGCATTAGTACCTTGTATGTCATTGATAAAACAAAGATAATTAAGTAAAGCTTTTTTTTTCCCTATTCCAGAAGCATATTGTTGAATATATTACGTTTTTATTAAAAAAAAAAAAAAAAAAAAAATCTGAAAATGCAAGAATAGTGGTCTTAGCTCAACCTTGTTTTGGGATTTTTACTTTGGAAAATATATTATCCATTTGAAGAGACAAAAAGACAGCAAACTTATTGAAACTGCAGCCGTCCAACTTTTCTCTATTCCTGCAGGGTATAGGTACAGGATTGCAGGGGGCTGGAGCCTATCCTGGAATTCCGAGACAAAAAAGCATTCCACACATCTAAAGCTACTGATTGCGTTTGGTGCAGCTGCATGTTTGATTTTTTTTTTTTTTTTTTTNTTTTTTTTTTTTTTTTTTGTCATATTGAACAAAATGAGCACTAACATCTAGTTTTGACACTGAGCTGCTTGTAGAACACCCTCTCAGCCCTGTGAAGTGTATTATAAAAAAAAGTTGATGGTCTGTACACCTGTCTCACCTCAGAGGGCTTTTACTAATTCAGATTCATTACAAATCAGATGCTCAGATTTCATCAAATCACTCAAAATTCACATCATATTCACAAAATCTGCCCAATGTCACACTGCCTGGTTTGCAAATAAATAACTACATGAAACCATGAAGTTTATCATCTTAAACTGTTTTCCAACCTTTATTCTCAAAGGAAGAAACAGTCTGTTCAGATGAGCAAGAAGTTAACTGTGCATACAATATGCATGAGCGTAGCATAAGAGGGTAATTAATAACTGTATTATTATCAGGAGCATCAGTATTAACAAGAATATTGAGAATGTGTTATTTTTTTTTTTCATAAAAAGACACAATGATACAAGGAGTATACATAAAGAGAACCAGCTGGTTGAACCTGCTGATTGAAGATTTGATTGGGTAGAGATAGCTTGTGCACAAAAACATGGTGGTAGCGTCCCAGGTCACCTACACAGCAGCATCTTTTCATGTCATTTCATCATGCTGACATACTCGGTGTATGTCATGAAAGAATTCCCATGGTTGGCAAAAGATTCAGATTTTTAATCTTTAATTGGCTTTTGGAAAACTTAGTTTAAACCTCTAGTTATGATTCCTATACATTTAATATGAGTAAAACAATCCATTTGATTCCTTCTTAATTATATTAGAATAAAGATGGGATTTTTCTAGACATTTTGTGCAGGTCTTAACCTTTTTAAGACCTGGAAACACTGACTTTTTTCATGTTTTGCAGATTGCCTGTGTAAAGACATATACATGGTAAAAATGCTGTATGATGCTGTGAAAGGACAAAAAAAAAAAAAACCAACAACAACAACAAAAAAAACTCTATGCTAAAGGTGACCTGGAACCCAGCCAGTGATTTGGTACTTTTTAATTTGTGTTTTGTCTATTTTCCAAATACTTCACACAGGACATACTTCCCTTTTACAGATGAAAAACTCTTCTCTATGTCTAGTTTATGTACAGCATACCGCAATACAATAATGCCTCGGATTGATAATAATGTGGATAACATTTGCAATACAGTTATAATAATGAAAGTAGTAATAATATGTATGAAAACTTGTAGGAAAAGGGTTGATAACAGTACCTGTCAGCCATTTTTAATGGCACAATCATGAATCATCTTCACCCACCCTGTCACTGCTGAGTCGGGTTATCATGGAGGATAGAAAATGTCTTAAAGTAACAGAAAGGGGAAAAACTGCTCTGTTAGGACTTTTTTTCCACACTCAGTTTCTTTCACATTCATGCATACACTTTTTCTCTCAGTTTGTTCACACGTTCCTTTGTTGGTAGAAAAATACATACAGGATATATATAAAAAAAAAAAAAAANTGCTTTCTTTATGACCCCTCCCACTCCCACCCCCACTTTTCTTCTTCTGTTTCATCTCTGCTGTGGATTTCTCCCATTTAGTGCATTCTCGAACCGTTCCGTCTCTTTGTTTAATACTTTGGGCTCCATCGCAGAAAAGAGCTGCCTGACGTCCCGCGCCCCCCACAAAATCACAAGAAAGGAGACTCCCGGGAGTTAAAATCATTTCTTAGGGGAGGAGGCTTAAAAATGGACAGCGTGATCTGAGGAAATGAACACTTTTTAGATTCAGCCCAATGTGTTTGCCATATTCCTCCAATCTGCCACATCTTCTTTTCCTCTTTCTTCAGTCCTTCTGTTCCAAATCTGCTGTCCGGCACACCGTGATGATGTCACTCAAAGGCAGTAGAAATTTATTCAAACCTTAGGCCTTCCACTTTCCTATCGTATCGCTCACCATTCTGCCATCTATTGTGAATCTCTACAGTCTTCCGTCCTTGATTCTTTGTGTCCTCCCTTTGTCCTTCTGTCTTAAAATGTTGGAGAATGCTCACAATTCTGATGTAAATGCCTTCAAACATGGACCAGATTGTGGTCGTCCTCTTTCAGTGACGCAGTAAGGAGAAGGAGCTGGAACACCAGGGAGCCTCATTTATCAAGACTCTCAGAGCGGGACTGCTGGTCTTGGATCAGATCATCTTCTGAACCTGAACCATTTGTTTCCTCCAAAAAAAAAAGTAAACTGAAAACAGCTTTCAACATAAAGGATGCAGTCAGTATCATGACGCTGTTGACTAGTTGCAGGCGTGATGATGGAGTTAGACAAATTTATATCGCAAGCCTTTCATTTGTCCAGAGTTGATTTTTTTGGTGTATTTTGCCACCTGAAAGCCAGAAAGCACGAATAAGACATTACCAGCATTAGATTTGGGGTTTTTAAGACATTTCATTGCCTTAATTAAAATCCACATCCTGAACTAAGCTAGCTGAGCCTGGATCGGTTCTTATTTTAATAAATTCTTCACCAGCAAACACATTTGGTCATGTTTGCAGGTGGAAATCTGCCAAAGGTTCTTGTCCTTGTCGCTGCATGAGCGATTCCAACTGGTGTGAAAATCTCATACGTTACACCCTCCTTATTAAATTCAAACTGTCTCCAAGGCTGATTGCTGTGAGAAAGCAGCACTTATGACTGTCTCAGACCAGTGTTCCCACTTCATGGAATCAAAGAGTTCACTGTAAATTGTTTGTGTTATGACATGTAATTTAATTTGTACTCAGCATTACATTTTTTATCTTCTTAAAATTAAAGGGAAAGACTGCAAATGAGCAGATTAAATTTCATTTGTATTTAAAAGTATTGCCACTCAGTTGAACTGAAATCTAAACTGATTTGTCCATTGTGTCTTGTTAACTTTTCAAGACTGGAAAGGTTTCTCTGTGGAGAAAAGCTTTGTCATCTTCAAGGCCAATGAGGCTAAATTCATAAAGGATGCAAACAGATATTCAATCAAATATTTTTTTTGTTTTGGAACTTTTGAACAATAGTGAATCTAATCACAGGAAAACAACTATTCAAATCCCATTTCCCAATGCTTCAAGGAAAACTGATTCTCATCTTTTCTACCCCATTAGCAAATCTTTTCACTTGTTTTAAGAACATTTTAAACTGCTGAATGCAATTAAATTACTTGTCCATATGAACATTTGTTTTATGTTGCAGACAGTCTGAAACTCTGAAAGGGTGGGAAGATGTGGCCTACGAGTTCATGTGCTCCACCTGAATGGCTGATGTGGACACGGTGAGGCAGAGGTCTTTGTGGGCCACTGGTAGATCTGCCACAGTAACCGGTTTGTACTGGATCTCACTGGCTGCCACTGTCTTGTACTGGTGTAGGTCAAACGGGCACTGAACCACGCCTTCTGTGGGCTGCTGGTAGCTCTGTGGGGGTCCAGGGTTAGGGTTCTGGGTGGCGCTGTTGGGGTTGGTTTGGTTTTGGAGCGGGCCTGCTCTGCCTGCACCTCCTCTGCCCCGACCACGGCCCCGCCCCCTGCCCGCTCCAGAGGTAAGACCCTGTGCCTGCTGAGCAGCGACTGATGCTGCCACTGTTAGCGGGTCGGGGTTGTGCTTCCTCATGTGTTTCATCAGGTACGTCTCCTAGAGGAGGCGACAGAGGAGGGGGGGGGGAGATGGGAAAATGGAAAGAGGAGTGTCTGTGAATGAAAATGGCTGTTTGATTAGTTTCTCTACCTTGAGTCATCAAAACATGACAGTATTCGTATTTGTCCTTCTTCTCTGTCGCAGTTTGACAGGAAGGTCGGAGGTCTTACCGATGTATAGGATCGGTTACAGAGGCCACAGGAGAAGAGCTTGGCGTGTTTGACCGTGTGTGTGGACAGGTGCACCTCAAGGCTGGCAGCATCTGTGTAACCACGGTTACAGTTGTGGCACTTGTACGGCTTGTCTTTGTTGTGCTGCCGACGGTGAGACTGCAGGAGGTAAAGACAGAAAACAAGCTTACGACATTAAGCTTACGACAGCGACTTCTGCTTTTTGCAGAGACTTAAATGGGAAATTTTTTCCCAAAAAAGAGAGAAAGATCGGGGAAAAAAAAAAAAAAACATCACATAATTAGCAAAATCAATAAATTACTTATTAATGGATACAGATTGAAGTTGATGGGGCGATAAGAACATTTTATACACCCTGAATGTTGTCAAGTTTCTCTAATATCAAGTTTAGTAATACAATCTGATCTTCATATTCTTTGTATTCTGATTTGTCTTATTTGTGGATAAAGTCACTAGATCTGAGATATTTTTTTTGCATCAAAGGAAAAAGATGCATCCATAGACTTAGCATACATGCACAGCTAACGTCAATTTTACATTTACTGTATATTTGGGGTTGAATATGCAACGCTCACAGGAGGGTAAATCAATGTGTGTCAACATACAGTAAGCTGTGAGTTCATTTACCTGTAGGTTGGACAGTTGAGTGAAGGCTTTCTCACAGCCAGGGTGGTTACATTTGTATGGCCGGTCACCAGTGTGAATCCTGAAACAAAGAAAAAAAAATCACAGATTTACAGGATATTTAGTAGTTTGTTACACCAAAGCTCCATTTTTATCTTTTCATCCGTTATTTGGATCTTTAATAAGTCAGAGGCTGCAAGCTGCCAAACAGCCACAATAACACAAAATCATACATGTCCACACACACACACAGTCACACAAACCCACCCAACCCAGAGCGGTACCGTGTGTGCTGCTGTAGGTGACTGAGCTGCCTGAATACTTTCTGGCAGTAGGAGCAGGTGTAGGGCTTGGCCCCCGTGTGGATGCGGATGTGCTGGGACAGGTAGCTGGAGTTGGCAAACGACTTGGAGCAGTGGGGACACTTGTGGGGCTTGGCCTCAGTGTGGTTTCTAACACGGGATACAGGGATTAGAAGGTGGAGAGAGAGAGAGAGAGAGAGAGAGAGAGAGAGAGAGAGAGAAACAGCGAGAGACTTTTAGGCTGTAGTATAATCAAACTTAATGACGATCCAAAGACCAAATCATGCGTTTGAGTTCGGATCTACGATCAACGGCGCTGATCGTAGATCGGTAAGTTTGACAGTGTGCTCTTTGTGCTCTGTGTCTGAGTCATGAAAACACAGAACAAAAACATACAGCAAGCACATCACACTTCTCTCTCTCTCTCTCTCTCTCTCTCTCTCTCTCCACTTGGTGTGCCCTGATGTGAGTGGGGTGTGATTATTCGGCTGTTCTATGAGCATGTCTGTCTATGAATGTCTGCCGCTGCTGTAGTCAAATTAAAATGTAAATTCAGGACGGACAGCAGGTGACTCCAGCAAATCTGCCTGTTTTAAATCACTGGCCTGAAACCCAAAACGAAAGATGCAGAAAAAAAAATGCAGAAGGCAAATGACAAGATTAAAAATCAAATTAAAACGTTTATCAGAGTTGTGATGGTGTGAAACGGAGGGGGGGACGCGGGGTTGATTTCATTTCCTNAAAAAATGCAGAAGGCAAATGACAAGATTAAAAATCAAATTAAAACGTTTATCAGAGTTGTGATGGTGTGAAACGGAGGGGGGGACGCGGGGTTGATTTCATTTCCTACATCAGCACACACAGTCATAATACAATTAAACACATTCTAAATGTCTTTAAAGGACCATACCGTCCATTTTGCATGTTTGAGCTTAATATATTCAATTTTCATACATGTAACGTTACTGACAATCATTTTCCAAAGCATACTACTGGAACGGTGAATTAAAAATGTTTTTCCTACCTTCCAGACCTCCATTGGTTTCAGTTCATTCTTCTATTAAAATCAACTTGTTGATACTGTAAACGTTCTTGGGATAGGTAATCCATCATCACCAGCAAGACGTGTATTCAGGTTTTTTTTTTTTTTTTAGGAGTTATGTAATTTGATCGTTTAAGCGCAATAAAAAGTGCAGAGTGATCTGAACAGTGAAATGATCTCTGTATTACGGCCACTACTGACGCCATACTCTGGATGTTGGATAGCAGTTAGCCGTAGCTTGCACTGTTCAAAGTTAGAAGGAAAAGTATGAAAATATTCCAAATCGTAATGGTTGTAAGAATTTTTGCATCCAGGAACAACATGCTTCATGATTTTAGCATTATCTTCCAACTTTGTGTCTCTTGGAGAGACGATGTTGTGATGTGCTTCATGGAGCAGACTGTCCAATCAGATTCTCTTGTAGGCGGAGCATCTGTCCTGCTGACTGATCCACTGCAGAACTACACAGAAAAATGTATGTCTCCACCAGGGAATATAGTCCCAAAAGAAGACCTGTTTTTATCTAAAAATTTAAAGGACTGTGACTTCATAAGGCTGTGTAACTATTAGCAGGAGAAACATTGATTTTTAAGGTGGATGTATCGCTTGAATATTTGATTTTGAAAGATTAAGAGACATTTTGCAAAATATCAGGAAAGCTGAAATATGGTTTTATCCTTTGGGAAATGATTATCAGTAACGTAACATGTATGAAAATTGAATATATTAGGCTCAAACATGCAAAATGGTCCTTTAAGGCTAATCCAGTATCAGAATGGGGAAGGCAATGATTAGCATGTTGTTTTAGGCTGTTACATACATTTGGTATAACAATGTAAGTGTAAAATTACAATCAGAGACAGAGCATGACTGTCCAACTGTCAGAAACACAATCACCTGTTAGCACTCTGGTATGATCTGAACAGCCAAAAGTGCATTTTCTGTTACTTCAGCTTTACACAAAATGCAGCTGGAAGTAAGAAATTTTCACAGATATCATGATGGAACATTATATGACTATAATAGGTGTATTAAACACATAGAGAGTGGGTTTGAAGGATTTGTTTGAAGGATCTGTGTAAAAGCAGAGATGGAAGCAGAATATGGATCTGAAGGAAAAAATCCAGATGTTAGGTGTCATAAAATCCAAACCAAGCTTTGACAGTAAAATATCTTCAGCGGGCTGAGAAAGTTAAAACCAGCCACCTGCTGGATAAATGTAAACTTTGGCTGAGTAAGCTCACCTTCTACATCAGATATTATAATACCTGTCCAGGCAAGCGCTTATGTATTCTGACAATATTTTAGTCCATTAAAGTTTTCCAGAAAGGACGCCGCATTATGCTTTATAAATATATAATAATCTAACTTTTAAAACCACATACAAGCATTTGTTAATTAGTAAAAGTGTGGAACCTCTAAATTTGATGCTCTGACTGTGCAAAAAGAGCTGCACACTGTCAAATTATTCCTAAAACATCTCCCAGCACCTCACCCCACCCTCCCCACCTCACCACACACACACATGCAGGCACACACACATGCATGCAGAAGAGTAAATGCATGCATAAAGAGACGCATACAATCACATCTCTCTCACATTCGCACTTGTTTATATGTACATATACACTCTCAAAAAAAAAAAAAAAAAANAAAAAAAAAAAAAAAAAGATCAGAACCGTACTTTTTGCAGTACAATAAAGGTGTTTTTTCTGCAAGTTTGTACCTAAAAGAACAAGACAGGTGACTTTGCACGATTGAATGATTATGGTTAAAAGCAACCGTCCACTCTACATTCAGATGTACGTGTTAGCAGGCGAAACGTTGAATTTTAAGGTGGGCGTATCACCTGAACATCTGATTCAGAAAAGTTAGGGAATTTGGCAAAATAACAGGGAAACTAAAACACACTGTTTTGAAATTTGTAATCAATAATGTAATGCATATGGGGGAAACGTAAAATTGGCAGTATGGTCCTTTAAACAGTACAATTAAATAAGTTCTCATTTACTCTTATGGGAACTGACGGTACATGTATGAGCGATGTGCTCCTGAGCATGGCGTGGCTTTTTCTGAGAGTGTAAACGCACAAACTCTCACATACAGACACACAACCACACAATTCAACCAGGCCAGAGCAGTACTATGTAACCAGGCCAGAGCAGTACTATGTAACCAGGCCAGAGCAGTACTATCTAACCAGGCCAGAGCAGTACTATGTAACCAGGCCAGAGCAGTACTATCTAACCAAGCCAGAGCAGTACTATCCAACCAGGCCAGAGCAGTACTATTTAATGGTCAGAGCAGTAATATCCAACCAGGCCAGAGCAGTACTATCTAACCAGGCCAGAGCAGTACTATCTAACCAGGCCAGAGCAGTACTATTTAATGGCCAGAGCCGTACTATTCAACCAGGCCAGAGGCCAGAGCAGTACTATGCAACCAGGCCAAGCAGTACTGTCCAACCAGGCCAGAGCGGTACTATCCAACCAGGCCAGAGCGGTACTATCCAACCAGGCCAGAGAAGTACTATGTAACCTGGCCAGAGAAGTACTATGCAATCAGGCCAGAGAAGTACTATGTAACCTGGCCAGAGCAGTACTACCCAACCAGGCCAGAGCAGTACTATGCAATCAGGCCAGAGAAGTACTATGTAACCTGGCCAGAGCAGTACTACCCAACCAGGCCAGAGCGGTACCGTGTGTGCTGCTGTAGGTGACTGAGCTGCCGGAAGGTTTTCTGGCAGTAGGTGCAGGTGTAGGGCTTGGCCCCGCTGTGGATGCGGATGTGCTGGGACAGGTAGCTGGAGTTGGCAAACGACTTGGAGCAGTGAGGGCACTTGTGGGGCTTGGCCTCGGTGTGGGACTTGGCATGGATCTGCATGTCTGACTTACTGAAGAACGTCACTGCACACATCCGACACCTTTGCAAGTCAAGGGTGAAAGAGAGAAGAAAAACTTAACGATATAAAAAAAGTACCGTATATACTCGAGTATAAGCCGATCTCGTGTATAAACCGATGCCCCGATTTTGACCTGCAAAATTACATTTTTAAAGAAACCTGTATATAAGCCGACCCTCTGATGTCGTTCCATCAATTTAATTGTTTAGCAAATTACCTGTTTTTCTGAGTATTGTCATAGTATTCCTGTGACTTTCTTAAAATAATCCACATACCGGTACCGGTAAACAGCTGCTTACCGTAACGTAACTGACATTAGCTGACATTATTTCTACAGACTCCTCTTCCTTGTCTGAATCACCAAACACTTCATTCCAGTCCTCTGTGTAACGTGTCTTAAAACCAGACTCATTCGATGCTCTTTTCCTCTTCTGAGTCCGTGTAGTTTCCATTTTTATGTCGTATTTTATCTCAAGCTACTTGCTAATAAAGCACAAAACATACTGAACGAGACTACCAAACAAAGTACCAGTATATGAAACAGCAATTTTATAAGGTCATCTCTGATTGGCCCATTCTTTTCTCTTTGACCAATTACAACAGTGCTTGCTGGGCGCTGGAAATATTTCATTCTAAGGTCTGATTTAAACTATTTTCCATGGGTAGTGGTAATGGATAGTATTTCCACCTCTGAAAGTTTCGTTATCTGGGATCAAATTTGAATTTTTCATGTATAAGCCAACCCCCAATTTACACTGTGAAATTTGGTAATAAAATCTCGGCTTATACTCGAGTATATACGGTAATCAAGGAAGAATTTGGAGCTGAGAGAGAGATACAACGCATTGACTAATTTGTTCATGTACTAGCTGAAAAAATTGGCAACATGAATGATTTACTTTCAGATACTTTCACCAGTTGAATCACATTTTTATGACAATTACAAGTGGATGAATAAAGTTTGGTGCAAAAGATCACTGGCTAATTTGTCTTTGTGCTGACAGTCACAAGAGCAGCACTTTTATCCACATCTTTTTACTACCTGTAGGACTTGGGGCCATCTTTACTGGTGTGATCATCCTCGTCATTCGACAGGTCATACGGATCGACAGTATGATGCTGGAACACAGGAAGAAAATGATTAGGAACAGTGGTCTAAACACTTAAATGTAGTATTACAGTAGTGAAGAGCTGAAGAAAGAGAAGAGGAGAAGAGGAGAGGAGAGGCCTCCTGTACCTGTCCCCCAGCAGCAAGGTGTGCCAATATCANGAAGAGGAGAAGAGGAGAGGAGAGGCCTCCTGTACCTGTCCCCCAGCAGCAAGGTGTGCCAATATCAATGCATCACTTCCTGAAGGGAGGACTCCACTCACTCTGCCCATCACCTGTTTGCTCTTCCTGCCTCGTTTAGCTGGCGCTGGCATGACAACTGCCGGAAGGACTGAAATGTCGTCCTTCTTGTCTGAAAAGAAAGATGGGGATGAAATAAAAGATTAGGAGGGGAAAAAGATATGGGATTGAAGAGGTGTTGGGAGGGAAGGTGAATTTTTTTTTTTTTTAAAGATATCTGTATCTTAATTCTGACTTCATGCTGTTTTAATTACATGTTGTACTGTAAGGTGTCTAGGTATTTGTATCCTAATTTTAACTTCATGCTGTTTTAATTCCTTTCTTGTTCTATTGTAAGGTGTACTGGAGTGTTTTAAAAGGCACCAACAAATAAAATTTATTATTATAATTATTAGCGGAAGGCACAAGTGTAAAAATAAAAAAAGATAAAGATAAAGTCCTTTTTTACATTATATTTAAATATAAATACGTAAATCACTGGTTAACAAACTTGTNAAAGATAAAGTCCTTTTTTACATTATATTTAAATATAAATACGTAAATCACTGGTTAACAAACTTGTTTCTGTTGACGTTCTGATTTTACATCAGTGAGCTGAAATGTTTTACCTGGGTTTGAGGGGTGCACTGCAGACACTATCATGGTGGTGGCCGTGGGATGTCCAGCTACAAATGACTGCGTGGAAGCGGTGGGCACCAGGGTACCTTGAGGGGTGATCACTAACCCCGCTAAAAAAAGATTTTCAGCTTATTTAGAGCACATAATTGTTCTGCTTTGAATTGCACTTTGTCAGATGACACTGTAAAAACAGCACAGCAAAGAAATGGGCAAAGAGAGAGGGAGATTTCAAGATTCAGACAAGAAAACGGGCACACCAACCCACTCACCTGCAGTCATGATACCCGTGGAAGAAACAGGCACAACGGTGACATTCTGGGAGNACCCACTCACCTGCAGTCATGATACCCGTGGAAGAAACAGGCACAACGGTGACATTCTGGGAGGTGTGTGACTGGTGGAGGTGACCCCCAATAGCGCTCAAAGAGGATGCACCTCCTCCTCCTCCTGCAGCACCTCCACTACCTTCCTGTTTGGTGACCACGCGCAACCCAGCCCCTGCGTCCACTGTGCCGGGGATAGCGAGCACAGCCGTGGGGTAGTGGGGGGAGGAGGTGGAGGTGTGAGGGAAGGGGGGGGCGCCGGCCTTCTCTGGACCCAGTTGCTCTTTCGTCTTGTTCAGGAACATGGCGTTTTCGATCTAGATGGGTGAACAGAGGGGTGGGAAGGTGGCAAGAGGAGAGAGGGAGGGAAAGATGAAGGAATATAGAAAGTGAGACGTATGTGGAAGTAAGGCCACAAAGAGCGGTGAAAGAAAAAGAAGAAGATGGAAAGAAGTGAGGGAGACAAGGAGTAGTATGACGATAAATACAGGAGATAAGGAAGGAAGTGAAGGCAGATGGGAGAAAAGTTAAAGAAGATAAGGGGTAATGTGGATTAAGTTTGGAAAGGAGCAGAGGAAAAGGACAGAAGAGGAGGCAAAAGACGGAAGAGGGGATGAAGCGGCAGAAAGAAAGGCAACAAGGAGTCCAGGATGAGAAAATGCAAAAGATCAGACAAAGAAGATGAGTGTGAGGAAGGATCAGGAGGAAGGAGACAAATGGGAGAGAACGTCGGCATGATGAGATGTAAAAAGCAAATGGGGAAAAAAAGGAGACAAAGAGGGGGTTGAAGAGATGAGAGAGGAGAGGGACAGGAGTGACCACGTGATCGAGTGAATCCTCACTCGTGCAAGACCTCATACAAATAACTTCAATGTGAGGTTCACCAGTAAGCGAGCGTTATTGGGTGGCGTTATTAAAAACATGTACTGGCTCAAGTCAGTGTCTGTGTAATGAAACATTTAAGGTTTTTCCATCAAGAGTCAAAGTAATAATGTCTTTTTGGTATCTTCTGACAAAGCACATACCACTATACCATGTGTATTCAAGACAATTCCAACAATAAGGTTGTCTCTACCTGTCCTTGTACAGTGGGGACGGGAGACCAAAAGTATGATGAGTTGAAATGGGAATCGTCCATTATTTCTGTAATTAAAAAGCAACACACTTAGAAAAAACCTGTCCTCCTCCTCCTCCTTCTTGTTATGATCTTATTTTGTTACTTTCATGTGAAACGAGACCATGCATGGCTGCGTTTCAATCATCTTAGATTGCTTCCTTTCCTCGTTTCCTCTCCTCTGTCAGCTGATGCTCTGAGTTTTTAATTGTTATTATCAGCAGCCTGCTGGTAAATTTTGTGTCTGGTGTCTGTCAGCCACTTTGGGAGATAATCAGAAAATCATTTGAGGGATCCTTTTTAATTTTTTTTTAGATTTTTTTAAAATGTTTGTCCTGACGTTATAGGGATAATTTTAGGTCTTAATACCATTTGATAAGATTTGTAGAGAAGAGGACGCGAAAGGAATCAGGCAAAGATGTTCGATCCCAGGAGGAATGAAAATTAAAGAAAACTACAGGAGGACAGAAGAGGCAAGAGTTGGAAAAACACTAGTGATACCCAGTCTGAGGCTTTTATTATGTTTGGTAAAACAGCCCATGCACTTTCTCACTAGTCTCTTACACAGTATGCATTGCTTTGAACAAATTAAACAATCTTAGAGTGGGGGCTTTATTTATAACTTCTTAATGTGTCTAGTTTTGCACAATAAGAACGTGCTTTAATTCTCAAATTGATACGGTCATATTGTGTGTCAAAGTATCATTACCATTTATTGGCTGGTAAAGTAACAGAGATGTGTGTGTTCTCCCAAACTATATGCAAGTATCGGTTGCAAATAACATCCCATGATGAAGCGCATAGTTTGTTGATGACAACACTCACTGTTTAAAAGACTAATGTTGTACTTTTGATCATCAAACCTCTGATCTTCTGTTTCCTGATCATCTCCCACTGACACACAGATAACATATCTTCCGTAGCACAAAGAGGGAAGTTTCATATTTTCAATGTACTTTGCTGGCATGCATCTGAATATTTTGTGCCATATATTTTTCAGCTGTTATAGTTCATTAATAAAGGAGGTAAAGAGGCTTGGCTTCCTGTGTGCATGTGAAGGCTGTAAACGCCATGCATAGCCATGTAGCTCACATACAACATTCATGTAAATACAAGTTAGTACCACAAGGCCAAAGTGACATTTGACAGAACTTAATCCATGAGGGAGGAGGGTATATGTTCATGAAAAATAAAACTTCAAAATAACTTTAAAACAAACTATTTTTCTGTAAATAATATTTGAATTATCAATTTCTTTTTAATGAATCGATTCTGAAAAATAGTGACAAATGTCATAAGTTCCCACAGTCCAAAATGACATCTTCAAATTGTTTATTTTGATGTTCAAAGGTCCAAAACCTTAAAGCGATTAAACTTTTAATGTCAAAATAAATAAATTAAAAAAAAAGAGTAGAGCAGGTTTGACGCTGTTTTTTTATGAGCCTCCTCTCCCCCTCTGAAACTGCACCACCTATAAATAAATGATGGAATAGCCTGTTATAGCTGGTTAATTAGTTTCTCCTAAACTGCTTACATGCCAACAGTGCATCACGTACAACAGGGCTGTTAGTGTGAAGTCAACGGTTCAATGCACTGAAAGCCATTTATAACAAGGGGCACAAGCTGGCTTCAAAACTGTTGCACTGGTAGCAGGACGCTAATGTTAGCAGTGGTTGATGAAATTTTGCAAATATTTCCAATTTGTTCTGTTATAGTTTCGATGCAGGAACTCTGCATGTACTCCGTATGTGTTCACATTGCACCAAACTAGCCTGGAGGAGCTCGTCAAGATACCTCGGTTGTAAACAAACACGGCTAGCGTTAGCTGGTTAACGCTACAAGACAAGGGCAGCTAGCTAACTTGCCTCCATTAATTTTCTCCTTTTGTTCGCTGGCTTGCTCTAGCTACAAGGAGGCCTGTATATTGCTGTGCTAAACTAGCTTGCAGCTTAGTTAAAAACAAACGGCTTGCTCCCTACGCATCCATTCCTCTCTCTGTGCTCATCTCGCTGAGAAAATAAAAAAGAGAAAAAAAAAAGTCTCGAATAAAAAAAACGAAGAGAGAGAAAAAANAAAAAAAAAAAAAAAAAACGTCGACGCCGCTGCCTCGGTAGGAGACGCAGCTTCATGCAGACTTCCGGCGGTCGGGACGGCGGAGCTCTCAGACACACTGAAAATAAGAGTTATTTAACAACCGAATAACAACTGTTGTGTCAATTACCGGTGGATTCGATTCCCCGTCAACCTCCCGGAGCTTCCTCGGGTCGGGACAGTTGGAAAACTTTGTCCAAAACCGCCCCTGAAACCCTCAGATATGCCTTTTTTCCCCCGTTTTTTTTTTTTTTTTTTTNTTTTTTTTTTTTTTTTTTTTCCTTTTTTCCCCTCCTGCTCGCTTCACCACCGTCAAGTCAGATAAAATGAAGGGCTTACATTTCCGTTCATAATATTCAAAATAAAGCCTAGTAGCTCCAAATAGAACCATATAAATGTACATTTCTACAAACAAAACGACGAAGATAAAACGTAAATTGTGTGGAATATTAGCGTATGTAAGCATATCACCATACAAATTTGAGTATATGATTTATAAGATATAATTTACTATTTATTTGACACCAACAAGCACACTCCATATTCAATACAATGGTTATAATGACTGCTTCTCTGTAACCATTGATTATTTTCTATATTTTCTGTACAATGTAATACTTTAATCTCAGCAGTTTTTAGGTAAATTTCAAGTGAATTTTTCCACGATTTCCGGTTATAGTTTAGCTAGCTTTAGCTTTAGCTTGACAGAACTTCCGGCATCCATGCACTTTGTACTGCGTAAATTGTCAAGCTACGAGGAACAGCGCCACACTGTGCAGCGGTTTGCCCCTAGTGGTCATTGTCGAAATTGCAGCCTCATTTGCTCTCCAAGACTTTTCAGCATACACATTCTTTACAAAAGATAGCTGCAAAACTAAGAACATTCCCTGAACGTCACACATATTAAAAATATGTCAAAATAAAAATGATACTGAATAAAATAGTTATTCACTACCATAAATAGCCATATGTTCACACAATATATCTTTTTTAGAGTTCATTTTGAAGGACTTTGAGTAAAGGTTATTTTGCATTTACTCAAGTAAAAAGGAACCAATAATACAGGTGTGTGCTCTACATGACACTCTGAAATAATATTCTGAAATCATCATCTGTGATGGCAGCTCATCTGTTATTCTTGCTGAGTTTTTCTTTACAGCTGAGAGGATGCTGCATGAAATTCACAGGCTAAGGGAATGGTTTGCTGTGTATCTGGCTTACGAGAGACAAAAATTATAGAAAAATAAACTACTGCAGACAATGTGGGTAAACACAAATATAACAGAAAACATCCTGAGGGCAGAACTTTTGGTAGAGGACACAGAGAATTCAAACATTAAGTTTAAAAAACTGTAGTTGATTTTATTTTTATATTCCCCATATTTTATCAGATTGATACCAGCCCATTGCATTTGAGTGCATCACAATGAACGAGGCAGTGAATGTGTCAAATTAACTTTATACAGCTAAAACAAAGGTACTGCATTTGCGTACCACCAGCAATAAACTTGTCTAAAAGCATCCTTAAAAATACTGTCCATTTCTTGATTCAACAGACACCATTTGGCAGCAAAACTGATCACAACAACCACACATCAAGCATCTCAAATTAATACAATAACCACAGCTGAAACACATCCTCATCATATTACCATTATTATCTGTCATTCACCCTCAGGCACTCATATAGTGGCATTACCAAAAAATGAATTACTTATAAAATTAGAGAACACAGGCACATCTATGCCAGTGTAACATATGTAGCATCAGTGGTGACACCACAGTTATTATCCTTCATAGACATGAGGATATAGCCATCGTTGCCCCAGTAGGTGGACCATGAGTTCTTTATCAACCAGTATGGCTCCCCATTCAGGGTGCCATAACCCACTGCAAGCACAGCATGGTCCAAATCTTCAACTTTACTGCCTGCAAAACAAAAACATATTCTGTGTTGCAAGGAGACAAAGGCAGTTTAAACCATAATGCAAAATTTCAAGTGAACTTACCACAAGCAGGTTCATAGTAGACACCATGGCTATAGAAAACGAACGATCGATGTGCAGCATCAATACTAACAGCTACCGGTCCGTTTTTAAAGAGCGCCAGCTTTAGAGCATCAGCGTCGCCTGATGTGACGTTGGTGTAGCTCTGGATACGTGCAATAAGCTGGGATGAGTTCATGTGGCACAGTCCATTCTGTTCAGAGGGGGAAAAACCATTTTAAAACTCAACACAAGAGTTAAAGGGGGAAAGTGATATTTCTTAGTGTTATCCAGTCATCATTAAACACACATATTTAAAGGATCATACCAGTGATCATCCATGTTTGAGCCTAATATATTCAATTTTCATACGTTACATTACAATCATTTCCCAAAGGATAAAACTGTATTTCAGCTTTCCTGATATTTTGCTAAATCTCTTAATCTTTCAAAATCAAATATTCAGTGATACACCCACCTTAAAAATCCATGTTTCTCCTGCTAATAGTTACACAGCCTTATGAAGTCACGGTCCTTTAAATTTTTCCATAA